>LPNX010193273.1:503880-622487 GCA_001517045.1 Pseudotsuga menziesii | reverse complement strand
TCCGTGTCCTGATTCCGGGGGTCGCCGTGTCCGTGTCGGATACTCGTTTTTCCGTGTCCTCCGTGTCCCGTGTCTTCGTGTCAGGTGACTTAGGTTGCAGGTATCCTAGTTTGGAGAAAGCGTTGATCTAGTTTGCTTCTTCATTTTCTACTCTTTCTCCATTTAAAGCACTGCTTTCCTTGGTTACTTTCTTCTTATATCTTAGATCTGCGTTCTATAAGCTAATATTATTTTTAGATCCGATATATAAGAGTTACATGCATAGATCTAGAGTCATTTGAAGGATTCAAGTCTTTTTCTTAAAACTAGATCTCGCTTAAAGAAAGTTTTCATTTTTACAACTTGTTTTAAAGTAGATCCAAAAGCTTGTTAAGTGAGTAGTCTTTCTTTAAAGTCTAAAGTTAAATCTTGTAATCTAAGAAATTAATGTTAATGTTGGACATTGGGTTCAGTGATCCCCGTGAGTTTCGTGACATGGACTAATAGCCTCTTGAGATCCTAACTCTAGCAATTGTGGCAAAGATTAATATCTGCGGGTTTTGGTCTAACAGCAATCGTGAGTCCAACAAATGGTATTAGAGCAACAGGTCAAGGGTTCGAAATTCACTCGGCTCGCGTTGGGGGGAGAGATTGTTGGACATTGGGTACAGCGCTCCCCGTGAGTTTCATGACATGGACTAATCGCCTCCCGAGATCCCAACTCTGGCGTTTGTGGCAGAGATTAATACTTGTAATTTTGGTCTAACGGCAATTGTGAGTCCAATTGATGCCAACATGGACTTGCGGTGGCCCCACAGGTTGTCATTGATGCCACCAAGTCCCACTTGCAATGCCTTGGACCCCTTACAGAGTGGGTTTGTGCCTTGAAGCACCTTGTACCCAGTTCACAAGGTCCCTATACCCACAAGGTTGGATCTTGAAGCCACCACCTTTTTGAAGATGTTGAAGACCCTACTGATGGTGTTGAAGGCCCTAAAGATGGCGTTGAAGCCTTTGTGGATGATGGAGAAGCCCTAGATGGGTTGGAAAAGCATAAATGACCCATTCTATGGTCATTCATGCTCTGATGGTGTCGTGGTACCCCAGGAGAAGGCCTAGCAACCCCACAGGTGATGTCATGATGGATCTTGACCCTTGGAAGTCTCCTTGTGTGGCTAAGGTGGTTGAAGAAGACCATGAAGCCCCTTGGCATGTCAAAGAAGCCTCTTACTGCATGGAGAAGCCTTGAAGAAGTCCTTGGACCCACACTTAATGAAGGAATGCATGATGAGGCCCCTTTATGTGTTAGTGATGACCTTGCAACCCTTGTTTGGGTCATGGAGCTCTTGTATAATGATGATGACCTTGTATGGTCTTTGACATGTGTGTGGAAGCCCTTGAAGAATCCTTTGGACCCACACTTGATAGTTTGATGGTCCTTGCACCCTTGAAGGGATGGTGAAGGTAATGTGGGTCACTTGTGTAGTGATGGGGTACTAAAACCCTTGAAGATGGTATGATAAAGAACATGATGGCACCCACACACATAGGGTTTAAATGTGAATAACAGTCTATCTCTGTCAAATCATGAGGCAAACTGAAGGTGTATTCTCTACATTTCTGATAGCTGGTGCATTGTTCATTGCATGGGATTTACGCCTCTCACAGCAGTCGATATCCTGGCCATTTGCACAATCTCTGGAAGAGGAGGCTCATTTACATGTGTGGAGAGATATTGGTATAACAGCAGCAGATTATTTAAAGTCTGAAGGTTGCATCATTAATGGAACTTTACCCAATATTTCCCAGGCATGTAACTCTTATTTTTGACATGAATTATACAGTCTAAAAATATAAAATTTCAAATCTGATTCAATTGTGTTATTTATTTGCTGTTGTTTACCTATGTTATAAGCAATGAATACCATGCAATTATTTTTTGCTAAAACACCATTAAACAACCAGCATAAGAGTCAGGCAGAATTTACAATGAGGCTGGTAATGGGCCTTTAGTTACAGCAGTGGGCTTTTTGAAGTATTTGACAAAGGATCTCAGCCTCAAACTCTTACAGTGATACAAAAAAATCAGACCCCAAACCAAGGTCTCAACCTACAGTGGTATATAGCTAAAAAGAAAAAAGAACAAACACAGATTCATTTCACTGGCTGCTACAGCAGTACTATCGTATGTAGTATGAAATAAGTCTCTAACAAAGCATCTACAGTCAGTAATGGTCAAAAGTAAAACCCAACAACAGCAAGGTTTAAGTGTTCACAAGTGTTGAGTCAAACTAGCAAGTTGGGGACAAATTTCTAGTGCAAATTGGTGTGAGAACATTACAAAAACAGTCCCAATTTGCTACTGTAATTTATATTTTTTACATCAAATTAGCTTGCTTAATTTATCTAAGTTGCATTGGCTAGCGTGCCCAACTTCATAGTAAATTTTTGCATTAATTTCTTTGCATTTTCAGCCCTTAAATCATCTATTAGCTCGCTGTTTTTGAATTCTCATATGCAGATTTTTAGAAAATAAAGCTTTTTATTTTGATTTTAGTGTTATTGATCATTTATTTGATTAATTAGTTGACCTCTAAAATCAATAAGGATTCCCCCCATGGTTAGCGAGCACTAACCCGAAGTGCAGGGAGATAGTGCGTGGTGACAGTGCACTACTTCCAGTTGCCTTGGAACCAAACGGTTGCAAGCATTAACAAGTCCACCCTCTTGAAATATCCATAAATCAAGAGGTGGCTTATAAGTGGTCACGTGCCATTCAAAACCAAAGGTTAGATCTCTTAGCTCCATCTTTGGAAATGTAATTGTTGGCCACACCTAGAAGATGACAGTTGCAATGGTAAATTGCCAACCCTCCTCTCCCATCATTGTGCTAGGAATTAAAAATTTAATGCTTCCAACCAAATAGCATTGGGCAAGGTTTGAAAATTAAAACCTTAAATTTTGAATTCATGTAAACACAAGATACCAACTTATTCATCATAGCTTTTATTCTTCATATGTTATTTTGCAAGAGGTAAGTGAGTCCACAAGCATTCCAAGACAAAATGCTTGTTACGTTAAACCAGAATCAAGGCCATCTACCACCATCTTGAAAACATCTTTTATCCCTGATAGAAAATTGAGCAAATCCCCAATGCACAACCTTTTGTTCCAAGAGACCTTAGTAATCGGCTCTCCCAACTTGTTCTTCCTTGTGCAAGGGATTTTGTTGCTTGCTTGTGGTAAGGGTTATGCAGTCAAGCTCAACTTCATTGGCTTGGGATTTACCTTTGCCATTTCCCTTAACATCTCTTTATGCCATAACAACATGAGGGGGATAATTTTATTGAGGAATCGAGGAAATTTTGTTTACCACCTTGGTGTAACCTTCCTCTTCCTTTTGCTTGTGATTGCTTAGCAACTTATGTAAATGTCAAACAATCAATTTATGATCTTAGGCTCCTAGCTCTAGCATTGGAAACAACAATTGGGTAAGTTGATATAAGCAACCTTCTAAGTTCTAAGTGAAAAAATGTTCCCAACAAACATGTCAATTGACTCCTTAAAGTCAATGGACACGTTGACCTCTACACATATGTGCTTAAAGCAATAGGAGAAAATACCAGAGAATCATCCTAATAGAGCCACAAAAATGATTCATAAACTACAAGAGGGACAAAGGGAAACTAGGAAGGAAGCTCAACCCACAGAGTGCAATGAATCAAAAGTTAATTTCTCAACTAGATAATAAACTCAACCATCCACCATTTCCAAGGAAATCAAAGGAATGAGTCCCTTCAACAAACTAAAAGAAAAAGTAACCTTCGGTTAGCTTTCATGCATATTGTCATCCACTCATGGGCTTCCCTAACACAAGCCATAATGACTACTTCAAAGGGAATACTTGCCTAGGAAATTACAAACAAAGGAAATTTTATAAAATACAAAAATTGTGACCTCGTCCATTCTCACTAATAAAGAACATGTTCAAAAACCAAGGGTCTCTCAACTGGATCACAAAAAATACCTAATTAGATTTGTGCATTTAGGTGGTTAAATTTTGCCCTAAGAGGGTGATATAGTGGTGGTATATAATGTTGCCCTCTAGACCTTTGCTAGAAACTTTTGGGATTTCTTTGGCACATCGCCTCCGTTGCTACTTTCCTTGACACCATCACCTCCTTTGCTGATCCGAAATTGATCCAAACACAAAGCAATGGTTGTAAGCCTTAGCACCTAAATGTAATTCGGCATTTAATGAAAGTTAGTAGGTCATAAAAGACAAGGAAAGGGACAAGAGAAAAAAATAAAGAATTAAATGTAAAAAGAAAAATGAAATAGGAGAGAAAGGATGAGGAATGGGAAATGAAGGGTCAAGCCTGTTGGCCTTCTCCTTACCCCAACCCTCCCTATTTTCCCTTGCATTTTCACTCACAAATGGTCCTTTTGGGCACAAGGAGGAGAATACATAGAGGATTCAAGAGACCATAAGCATCATTGTAACCAAAGATTGTCAGAATAAACTCAACTACCATGCAAATGTTGGTTTCCATTTGGGTTTCCATGGTAAACATTGTCTCAATGTGCAATGCTTTCTCTGTGTGTGATTGTTTTGTTATATTTATTTGCTTACTATGTGGGTTAAGATATTCTTTATGTCATCAATGGCTTCCAGTTAGTGATGAAAATTAATCTGTAAGCTACATGTAGCTTAAAGAGTGTTATTGTTGCATATTTATTGTGTTCCTTGAACTAGGGAAATTCCAACATCTATAAGATTTCATTCGTTAGATGCACAATCGATATCAAAGATCAATGGACTTAATTTAAAAGTTCTTTGCATTTATATAGGAGTTTCTAAATTGAGTTTTTAAGAGTTATTGACTACTTGGGGCGAATTTGCTTTGCCTGGGGCAAATTTATCATTACCTGAGCCAAACTTGCTTTGCTTGGGAAAATTTATCATTGACTAAGGAGAGTTTGCTTTGCCTAGGGAAAATTTATCAATGCTGTTAAAGTTGTGCAGCTGCGAGACCCATTCTCATAGAGGATGGTACCCTAGTCAGTTGACTATGATAGAGTAAGACCCTAGAAGGTACCCTAGGGCCCCCAGTAGTCTCCTGGGGTTCTTGGTCTAGGACCAAGCAGGTTGATGCCATGGCAAAGCCCCTAGCATGTGGCTAGAGCCCCTATATGCCTCTAGGGTATTCTGGTTTGGAACCAGGGACACGATGTCCAAGTAGAGCCTGCAAGTAGAGACAGCGATATATTCTGGTCTTGAACCAGGGACACGATGTCCAAGTGGGTCCTGCAGGTAGTTGATCAACTTTCAGTGTGAGACTGAGACTCGGCTTAGTATTGGGAACCATTCTGCAAGAGAATGGAGGACCCAGTTAGGGTCCAGGGATTGATCAACCTGATTCAATGTGACACTGAAACTCAGCGTAAGGCTGAAAGCCATTCATTAAGAATGGAAGATAATGATGTCCCCTCTCCTAATCGGTTATTGCTAGGTTGCTTCTCAAGGGACTGGCCACCCCTTGACGATGTCCCTAGTACCTAATCCTTAGGAGCAGTGTTAAGGACAAAAGGATTGTACCATCCGTTTGGATCTTCCCCTTTATACAGTGATGACAAAATATATAAAACTATGTACCTTGAGAGAGAAAAGTCTTTGGTATTGTTTTTCCTAATTGAATGATTGTCCACCTTTACGGTTCACTTTGATCTTGTGGTTGTTGACTATGGGTCCTATTCATACTTGGTCCTAGCACCCTCACTTATGTGCACCTTTGATTATGATGACTCCTACTTTTGGAGTGTATTTACCTAATGGTTTATTAAAGACCATTGGACCATATATTGTTATGGTTACCTTATATTTTGGACCCCTGACCCACTTGTAGTTTTGGACTACTTATTTTGGACTATTTACTTTGGACAATTTACTTTATATTGGACCTATGGACTTTCACTTTATGACTTTATTTAAATTTATTATTTTATAGTTTTATTAATAAAATATTTATGATTTTATTAATAAAGACTTTTTGAACTATTTAATCTTATCTAATGTTTTTTATGATTACTCTTTTGGATTATTTTATATTATATTATTGATTAAAGTTACTTTATGATTACACTTTGGATTATTGATTAAAGTGTTTTGGTTTGGATTTTTTATTGTGGACTCTTGCCACTATTCTAAACGTCAATCTTTTACATGGACCCTTAGCACTATCCAGAACTTGAATTTTTTACACCACTTAACCTTATAAAAGGATGAGGGCATTTTTATTTGATTATTGATTTTCGAAGGCTCTCCACTTATCCTCACATGTTTATTTTCACAGGCTGTCTGTATTTTTTTTACTATGCGATTTGTTGGACAGAGTTTTACCTCTGCGTTTTTTGGTTCTTATGTAATATCCCAAACTGATATTTTCCTGTTTATGTGTATACTGTAGATGGCTAATAGACTTATTCCTTAATCAAATAGGAAAGTAAACCTTGCACTTTGCATGCATGCAAATATGTGCCCTAGAAAAATATTAAGATGCTATAAAATAGGAGAAATCAATGCATGTACATACCAATATATAGATCAGCTGATGGTGAAGAGACTAGTCCCAGCATGCAAAGATTCTGCCGAAGGAACAAGGAGATACACCAAATCGTCCTCCACAGGTGACTGCGCCCTCCTCTCAAACTGTATAAGCTCCAGAATAATAAATAAGCTGCTGCTGAAAGCCCGGATGATGTGTACTAGGGTTATACTACCCCTCTAATGATGATGGAAGCAGCATGCGGAAGAAACAAAGGAAGGCTAGCCCAAAACGTGAATGCCTTCTCAAATCAATTCGCCCATGCAGATTAGGACCTCCAGAAAGGGGAGCACTGACAATATCTTGCTTGATATTCGAGCTGAACAGCCCTTCTTCCAGGGGAAGGGTGATGGAGGTGCTCCAGAATGAATGGAAGTGACATGCAGAAGTTCTGAGCCCTGTAGGTAGGAAAACGAATTGCTTTGTCTTTGACTACGATGATACGGTGTGACGGTGAAAACCCTCTGGCTGGATGAATAATCGACCTCCCAAAATAACTGCTGAATGTAACCTGATGATGAACTAGTGCTGAACCTGGATTATCCAGCCTGATGATGAACTAGGGCAGATAGATTTTGCTGCCGAAATACACCAGTTAGCTGAGCATGCGCTCAACCCCAACTTAGCTCACCAAGCTCTCCAATTTGACTCCACAAATCAATAATCACATAAGTGTCTTCTCCATTCACTTTGTCTTTCTTTTATAACTTTCAACTACAAAAACCCTAACTTTTGACCTAATTAGGTCACTTTATCTTCTAATTTGCAGTTGACTTGCATGCATGCACATGGAGACTTAATCGGGTGCATGCATCATTAAATAATGCCCGGATGTCATGCATGCAGGTGGCCTTTGGCTCTGGTGGCCCTCTTCGACCCAATGGTGATATAATATTGATGCCCTAGATCTTCTATATATGGCATCAGTCTTCGACTGATTCCTTGACTGTCGGTACCCGCTCGAACCTACAGGAATCACATAGGTTAGCGGGTTGGTCCTCAATGCCTAAGCAGAAGAGGACATTACAGTCCTCCCTGCTCGAATTTGCTTGTCCTCAAGCAACTGTAAAGTTGGGTGCTGTAATACCTGTTCTGCCTCCCAAGTAGCCTCCTCTATAGGCAGATCTTTCCACTGAACCAGGTAATCTCTGATGATTATGTTCCTTAGTTTCTGCTCTTGCACCTCTAGGATGCGCTCCAGAATCAAAACCAATTGCCCCTCGTCATCAAGGGAAGGCAGCTCAGAAGATGTAACAATCTGTTGACCAACCACCTTCTTGAGATTCGAGACATGAAATACGTTGTGAATCTTTCTCTCTGGGGGTAGTTCTAGCTCATATGCTACTTCTCGGACCTTCCAAATTATCTTGTATGGACCATAGAAACGAGGTTGGAGTTTTTTTGCTCCTTTCTTTTTAAGAAATGACTGTCCGTAAGGCTGGAGGCGTAAATAAACAAAGTCTCCCACCTCAAAACTGCGCTCAACTCTGTGCCTGTCTGCATATATCTTCTGTTGATTCTAAGCAGCCTGTATATTCTCCCTAAGTATCTTGAGGATATCTTGACCGTCCTGAATCCACTCTTTGGCCTTGGGGACCCTGGTATCGCCAAATATCCGGTCTGCAAAAGTGGAAGCATCATACCCATACAGGGCTTAGAAAGGGGTCATCCCAATGGTCATATGGTAGGTGGTGTTGTAACAATGTTCACCCAAGTGTAACCATTTGATCCATGTCCTCTGCTGACCTGATACGTAATTTCTCAAGTATCCCTCAATCCACTTGTTGACAATCTCTGTCTGCCCGTCACTCTACGGATGATAATTTGTGCTCATGGCTAACTCAGTCCCCACTAACCGGAAAAGCTCTTGCCAAAAGGCTCCTATGAATTTGTTGTCCTGTCACTGACAATGGTCTTAGGTAACCCGTTGAGTCTAAATACCTCTCTAAAAAATAGTTCTGCTACCTGTGTTGCTGAATTATTTGATGATATGGCAAAGAAGTGAGCAAACTTGGTCAATCTGTCCACTACTACGTACAAGCAGTGTCTGCCTTGAACCTTGGGCAGCCCAGTAATGAAGTCCATAGAAATGCTCTCCCATTTTTGTTCGGGAGTAGGTAAGGGATGTAGTAAACCAGCCGGGTGGATGTGCTCTATTTTGTTTTGTTGGCACAAGCTGCACTCCCTCACATGTTGTATCACATCTTTCTTGAGGCCCTTCCATGAGAACCTTTCTCTAATCTATCTGTAGGTCTTGAGAAACCCCTAATGCCCTGCTAATGGTGAATCGTGCGATGCATGTAAGATTTTCTTCTTGAGGGAAGACTCTGGAACCAAGAAGATTCTATTTTTGTAGTATATGATATCATCAATGACCCAGTACCTATCATCCTGAATTTGTCCATCCAATAGCTCGCAAGCAAACTTATCTTTGGAGTACTCAACCAAAAGATGAGATCTCCAATCTGATGAGATGCTCATAAGGGATAAAGTAGCTGGTCATCTAGAAAGTGCATCGGCCACCACATTACTCTTCCCCTTTAAGTACTCAATCTCGAAGTCATAAGCCTGAATTTTACTTACCCATTTCTGTTGTCTCTCGTTTAGCTCTTTCTGCTCTAGGAAGTATTTCAGGTTGTTGTGATCTGTCTTAACCTTGAACCTGGCACCCACTAAGTACTGCCTGAACTTGGTTAGTGCATGGAGGATGGATAACATCTCTTTGTCATATATCGAATAGTGGCGCTCATAGTCTTTGAGCTTCCTGCTCTCAAATGCAATGGGGTGGTTGTTCTGCATCAAAACTGCCCCAATTCCCTCTCCTGAAGCATCACATTCTAACACAAAGGATTGAGAAAAGTCTGGTAAAGCTAATACTGGGCATGAACTCATTACCTCCTTCATTTTCTCGAATGTTTGTTGTGCTGCCTCCGACCAACTACATGCTCCCTTCTTGGTAAGATCTATGAGGGGTGCAGTCATCTGTGAGAATCCGCTGACATACCTCCTGTAGTAGGTGCAAAGGCCCAAAAAGCCCCTCAGTTCTGTCACATTTTTAGTTGTAGGCCAATCCAAAATTGCCCAAATCTTCTCTAAGGACACCTGGACCCCGTTGGCCCCTATCACATGTCCTAAGTACAACATCTCCTGCATGCCGAACTCACACTTGGACATTTTGGCATATAGTGACTGCTCCTGTAGATTACCAAGTACTTCATCAAGATGTCTCAAATGTTCTTCCCAAGTCCGACTGTATATCAATATGTCGTCGAAGAATACCAGAATATATTTACGTAACTGTGTCCTGAAGATATGGTTCATGCATGACTGGAAAGTAGCTGGTGCATTAGTGAGCCCAAATGGCATCACTAGAAACTCATAATGTCCGTAGTGGCAATGTAAAGCAGTCTTTGGAACATCCTGTTCCCTGACCCGAATCTGATGGTACCCTGAGCGGAGATCAATTTTGGAAAAGTACTTTGCCCCCTGTAGTTCATCCATTAACTCATCAATCCTAGGGATGGGATACCTGTTCTTTATGGTCTTCTTATTGAGTGCCCTGTAATCAATGCACATGCGTACGGTTCCATCCTTTTTCTTCACTAGCACTACTGAAAATGCAAAGGGACTGGAGCTAGGTTTGATGTACCCTAGCTTGAGTAGTTCCTTGATTGTACTCTCAATCTCATCTTTATACCTCTTGGGATGTCTATAAGGAGTGGTGATAACTGCTTGGGTCCCCTCCTCTAACTCAATAATGTGCTCAAATCCCCTATCTAAAGGTCGACCTACTGGAAGCTCTCTGAATACTACCTTGTGCTTCTGTAGTAAGGCCTCTATATCTGCCGGATGTTGTGTGGCCTCATCTGGTGGTTTCCTGAAGGTAACCATACACTCTACAACCCACTCAATATCTCCCTGCCGGAGTACTGCCTCCATCCTGTGTGATGTCACTGTTGTGGGATGATAGGTATTCATCCCTCTCAATACCACCTTCTGTCCTTCTGCTCCTGTAAACTCCATCTCCATGGTCTGGGAATTTGTGGAATACTTCCCTATGGAATACAGCCACTGAACTCCTAGTACCACATTCATGTCAAGTACATCTACCACATAGAATGTCTCTATCCCTGTATAATTCCCAAGCATTAACTTTAATTTAGGAATCCTCTGACTACACTCCATGGTGTGACCTGCTGCTGCTACCGAAAACCCATCAAAGCTCTCAGTTTGAATGTCTCTCTTTTTAACCCATGCAGCATCAATAAAGTTGTGGGATGCCCCACCATCTATCAGTACTCCCACTCTGTGGCCTTGTACGGTACCTCTGATCCGAAGAGTGTGGAATCAAGGAACCCCTGTCATGGTAGCAATGGTACCTCCTGAGGCCTATCCCTCAGCAACTGTCTCTGTTGCCTCTCCCTGCTCCTGATCCTGGTAATCCTCATCCTCCTCACTGTCGGAATAAGCCTCTATGTAGTAGACCTTTCCTTTTCCTGAGCATCTGTGACCTGGTATCCATGGTTCTTGGCAAGTGAAACATAAATTTTTTCTTCTAAGGTCCTGTCGGGTATCATTGTCCATCCATTCTTTCTTGGGCCATTCTTTCTGGAAGGGTTTCCTTTCTTTATCTTTAATAAGAAAATTGGTTCTAGGAGGAAACCTATTTTTGGGCACTACATCCTGCAAATCTCTAGTTCATCTGATGGCATCTACTAGGGTGGTGGGCCTATAAGACTTAACCCATCCCTGTAAGGGTTCAGTGAGAGCCTCAGTGAACAACATAATCAACCTGCTCTCTGATATATCTGTGACCATGACTGCTATCCTCTGAAACTCAAGAATAAAAGCATCTGCACTCCCTGTCTGCTTAAGTTGTGCCAGCTCCCTAAAGTGTACCTCTAGATCCTTTCGATCAAACTGCTCAATGAGCCTCTGTGTAAAATCTGTGTATGAGGTGATGGTGTTGTGACCCAGTGTCACTAACCCGTCGTACCACTACTCATGTGCTTCTCCGTCCAAATGCAAAGTAGCCAATTTAATGGCATCTGTCTCGATCATGGGGTTGAGTTGGAAGTATGTATCCAACTTCTACACCCAATTCCTAGTTGGGCCACCCTGGGTGCCATCAAAGGTAGGGATATTCAGTTTTCCTACGGTGCGCTGTAACTCATAGTTCTAGGTGAATGGCCTATTGTAAGCTTTGGGTTTGTTCTTATTTTTAAAGTGGCAGAAGTCAATGAAGGTCATGACTGAATGGAAGTCCTCTCCTAAAGCCCTATATTCTTTCAAATAGGCACTCATGGGTTCTTCTGGTTCTGCTTGTGCTAAAGGCACTGCAGCTGGACTATCTAAGAATTGAGGCATGGTAGGTCGGAAAGGCTTGTATATATGGGGATGGTTCTGCATGTTGGTATGTAAGTGCTCCCTACTACTGCTAGTGGATACCCTATCATTGTTGGGAAAGAAGGGATTGTGTGGGGTGGGCCCATTCTTCTCAGCCATTTGCATGAAGGTGCTCATCATTTATTTTTGCCCAGTGGTGAGTTCTTTTATGGCTGATATGAGACTATTGAAAGCTATTTTATCATCATCGGCCATTGTTTCTTTGCCTTTTTCAAACTGATACTCTTTGTTCCCCAAATCTATGTCCTCTAACTCCTCTTCTCTGTCTCTATACCTCTGTCTCCTGTGAGTAATGTTGTATGGATCTCCTGGATTCATTTATAATTTTTGCATGCTCACAGCTGGCAAGGAAAATAGCTTTGATACCACTATAATATCCCAAACTGATATTTTCCTATTTATGTGTATATTGTAGATGGCTAATAGACTTATTCCTTAATCAAATAGGAAAGCGAACCCTGCACTTTGCATGCATGCAAATATGTGCCCTAGAAAAATACTGAGATGCTATAAAATAGGAGAAATCAATGCATGTACATACCAATATATAGATCAGCTGATGGTGAAGAGACTAGTCCCAGCATGCAAAGATTTTGCCGAAGGAATAAGGAGATACACCAAATCGTCCTCCATAGGTGATTGCGCCCTCCTCTCAAACTGTATAAGCTCCAGAATAATAAATAAGCTGCTGCTGAAAGCCCAGATGATGTGTACTAGGGTTATACTACCCCTCTAATGATGATGGAAGCAGCATGCGGAAGAAACAGAGGAAGGCTAGCCCAAAACGTGAATGCCTTCTCAAATCAATTCGCCCATGCAGATTAGCACCTCCAGAAAGGGGAGCACTGACGATATCTTGCTTGATACTCAAGCTGAACAGCCCTTCTTCCAGGGGAAGGGTGATGGAGGTGCTCCGAAATGAATGGAAGTGACATGCAAAAGTTCTGAGCCCTATAGGTAGGAAAACAAATTGCTTTGTCTTTGACTACGGTGATACGGTGTGACGATGAAAACCCTTTGGCTGGATGAATAATCGACCTCCCGGAATAACTACTGAATGTAACCTGATGATGAACTAGTGCTGAACCTGGATGATCCAACCTGATGATGAACTAGGGCAGATAGATTTCGCTGCCAAAATACACCAGTTAGCTGAGCATGCGCTCAACCCCAACTTAGCTTGCCGAGCTCTCCAATTCAACTCCACAAATCAATAATCACATAAGTGTCTTCTCCATTCACTTTGTCTTTCTTTTATAACTTTCAACTGCGAAAACCCTAACTTTTGACCGGTCACTTTATCTTCTAATTTGCAGTTGACTTGCATGCATGCACATGGAGACTTAATCGGGTGCATGCATCATTAAATAATGCCCGGATGTCATGCATGCAGGTGGCCTTTGGCTCTGGTGGCCCTCTTCGACCCAATGGTGATATAATATCGATGCCCTAGATCTTCTATATATGGCATCAGTCTTCAGTTGATTCCTTGACTGTCAGTTCCCGCTCGAACCTACAGGAATCACATAGGTTAGCGGGTTGGTCCTCAATGCCTAAGCAAAAGAGGACATTACATCTTATGCCCAACTTGATCTCTGTGTTTGTTTTATTCACGGGATTACTTGATCTCTGCAATTTCTCTCATGGTGATTATTTTTACCGACTCCTTCACGTGCACATCCTCTGCAGTGATCTCAGCTCTCGTTGGTTCCTTCACAGCGATTCTCTGCAACGGGTTTACCCTTACCGTTTTTACCTCTTTGTAATTATTTACGAGATTACCTCTGGTTTTGTTCTTGTGGACTATCATCACTGTGATCTCAGCTTGCTTCTCGCAATGGTCTGAGCCTGCACCATGTGTGAGCTAAGCACACAACCTCCCTCTTGCTCCGTGTACATTCCCCTCTAATCCGTGGTGACTTAATCTTCATGTATCCTCGCCCTGCACCTTGCGTGAAGGCTTTCCGGACAGCATTACCTTGGTTTGTGTATTGTTTACTCAGCGTGACCTTGAGGTTCTTTATTATGGTCTGTGTATTGCTTACTCAACATGACTGTAAGAGAGGTCTGTGTATTGCTTACGCAACATGACTGTAAGAGAGTATGACTGAGTGTCTCTTGTGCTAAGTGACTGTGTGTCCTTAGCATGACTGTTATGGGTATGGCTGAATTACTCAAGCTTGTGCTTTAGATTGAAACCTCTCTTCCTGTTGACTAAGAGTCTGAGGTCTGTTTTTGTCTGCTTTAAACCTCTCTCTCAAGGTACGTATATGGTTTACCTAGTTTGACTTGTCCCTTCGGTGACAAGATCAAACTCAGAAATATCTGAGTATAAAGTGGATCCAACAATGGTATGATTTGCTAATACTGTATCTATTTTTATGTACATGATATTCGAAATGAAACATCTCAATGATCAACTTCAACGCAGTGACCAGCAGAGCGTTAAAATTAACGCAATGACCAGCGGAGCATTGAGTTGAAAGAGATGAAAATTATTTTCTTGCTTTATTATAGTTTAAATTTTATTAGCAACAATATTTTGAATCTGAATTTACATGTTCATGCACTTATGTTTATTACGTGTATTAAAACATCACTGCCTCTTAAAATTCAACAAATGCCTAGGTGAATTTATCATTGTCTAGCATGAATTTGCTTTGCTTGGGGCAAATTTATCATTGCTTGGGGTGAATTTGCTTTGCCTAGTGCCTTTCTCTATTGTTAGTGTATTAAAACATTGAACGTTGGGCCCTTAATCTCTCGTTGGGCAAACTAGAAATTGCCAGAGACTATAAATCCACTTGTTGGATGGATTTCATAATTGGTGAAGTGTTTTCTAGGGCTTCTAGGTCATACGCAACCCCAAAGAGGTCGTACGCGTCACATATTTGTAGTAAGCATTGGTTTGTGGGGTGATTTCATGCTTTCGTTAATAGATGGGTAAAGAAACTTCAATTTTAACCAATAGCTCCAAGGAAAGAACATATTCAAGTTGGTTGGCATTTGTTTTAGGCGAATTGTCTTATTCATTTGTCATATTTCATATTATATGCATTCTTGATTTGTATTAAACGTTGCAAACTACCATATGGTTTGCATTTTGGAGTAAAGATGGGAGGATGAACCCCAACATATTCATTAATTAAGTAGTGTATGAGTCTTGAAGGGAGGTGTACATTGTACACTAATATATTGCAGATTGGCGATAGAATCTAACAAAATCCATTGGAGGCTCGAGAGTGAAGCTAACACTTGATCAGATTGCATCACAATTACAAGAAATGTGTGAGGTCTTGAATTTGTAAATGCCAAAGGAATTCCATTCATGGTTTACATAATAAGCCAGTTCTCAAGTAGCCTTCGTCAACTAGCTTCAACTCATGCTCATTAGAATGATGCTTAGCTGTCTAAGGAGAAATATCTTCTTGCATGCATAAGTATAAAGGGAAAGCTTTGGAAGGAACCTTAACACAACTTCACAGAGCATCTCAAATTAGCACTCATCGCCCAATCTTGGAAACACTTGCAGGACTTGGCTTGAAAACAAAACATTACAAACTAAACCTTTTGCTTATACCTCAAGAGTAGGAATGGGATTTGAAGTTTGAAGTTTTGCAGCAAAGGAACTAAATGTCTTGTGTGTAGGTTATACAAGAATGAGAGCCTTGGAGACCTTCTAAGAAGAGTGGCCTCCGCATACGACAGAGAGTTAAAGAGTTATGTATGAGACTGAGAAATGAGGCTAGATATTTATTTCTGGATAGTATCTGTGTTTGGGAAGCAAGTAGGTTATAAGTCCCTCATTTATGGATCATTTGGTATCAAAGCAGTTGAATCCTGACCATGATATAGTTGTCAGAACTTGAATAACACTTTGCAAACCTAACATGGGAAAAGCAAACAAACAAAAGTTGGAGGAGTTGCAGGCTGGTAATACTCAGCTTCAAGAAGAGAACAAGAAATTGAAAGAGAAGGTTCAAATGTGTGACCAAAGGATGGTAGAGATCGAAAAGAAACTTGAGACCTATGTTAAACTGTTGCCATTGTTGAAAAACAGGTTTGATGAACCTAAAGACTCCCTCACTACTATCATGGCAGAGTGGGACAAGTGTAGAGTTTAGTTGGTGCAATTGGGAGAGAAGGTCATCCAAATGGATAGCTAGTAGGAGGATGGGCCCACTCAAATAGAGACACAACTGAAGAAAAAGTTGCCGAAGAAGGAAAAAGCAATGACAAGGCTACAAGAAATTGTCAAAGAGATCCATGAAGCAAGGCCACCTTCCATTGCCACAGTCGAAGCCAACACCATGACTGAGACCACTAAGGTAAGCTCAACTTCCTTAGGCATTCCTCAAGAGCATGTCGATGAATTTGAAAAGCATACAAGAGGCATTGGTTCGAAACTATTAAGACAAATGGGCTATGATAGACAAATAGGCTATGTTTGCTTTGGTTACAATCTTTGGTTTCCATGGAGAGAAGAATACATAGAGGATGCCAGACAACCATAAGCAGCATTGTAACCAAATATTGTTGGAATAGACTCAACTAAGATTCAAATGTTGGTTTTTCCATTTGGTTTTCCATGATAAACATTGTCTCAATGTGCAATGCTTTCTCTGTGTGTGATTTTTTTGTTGCAATTATTTACTTACTATGTGGGTAAAGAGCTTCTCTATGTCATTATAGGCTGTCAGTGTTATGAAAATCAATATGTGAGCTATAGGTAGCTTAAATAGTGTTATTGTTGCATATTTATTGTGTTCCTTGAACTAGGGAAGCTCCGACAGTTATAAGATCCTATCCATTGGATGCACAATCGATCTTAGCGATCGAGGGACTAAATTTAAGAGTTGTTTGCACTTGTGTATGAATTTCTAAATTGAGTTTTTAAGAATTATTGACTGCATAGGGCGAATTTACTTTGTCTGGGGTGAATTTATCATTGTCTAGTGCAAATTCGCTTTCCCTAAGGCGAATTTATCGATGCTTGGGAAAATTTATCATTGCCTAAGGCGAATTTGCTTTTCATAGGGTGAATTTATCATTGTCTAGGGCGAGGGCAAATTTTCTTTGTATAGGGCAAATTTATCAATGCCTAAGTGAATTTATCATTGCCTAGGACGAATTTGCTTTGCCTGGGGCAAATTTATCACTGCCTAGGGTGAATTTGCTTTTCCTAGGGCCTTTCTCTATTGCTAATGTATTAAAACATTGAATGTTGGGCAAACTAGAAATTGCCAAAGGCTGAATTGTTTTCCAAGTTTGCTAGGTAATACACGGCCCCAAAGAAATCGTACGCATCACCTATTGGCAATAAGTGTTAGTTTGTGGAGCAATTTCATGCTTTTGTCGATAATTGGGTAAAGCAACTTTAGTTTTAACCAATAGCTCCAAGGAAAGAACATATTCAAGTTGGCTAGAATTTGTTTAAACTTTTAAGTGAATTGTCTTATTCACTTGTCACATTTCATATTATATGCATTCTTGATTTGTATTAAAAGTTGCAAACTACCATGTGATTTGCAGTTTGGAGTAAAGATAGGAGGATGAGCCCCCCAAAGTATTCATTAATTAAGTAGACTATAAGTCTTGAAGGGAGGTGTACACTAATATATTGCAAAATGGCAAAAGAATCAAACAAAATCCAGTGGAGGCTCCAGTGTGAAGCTTACACTTGATTGGAAGCTTTATATATGTGTGTGTGTCTGTGTGTGTGATGTCAGACTCGGACTCGGCAAAGACTCAGCTGGCTTAGGACTCAGTTGACTCAACGACTTGGATAAGACTCAACAAATAGAAAAAAAAGCAAAATGTAGTAAATTTTGTGCACAAAAAAATATACTAATGATGTTTCTTATCCATTTAAATTATAAAACCACATTCTATTCAAAAATTCATTAGATCATCTCATAAAAAATGATATCACAACATTTGACACATACATAAATGGCGAAGCTAACCTTTAGCAACAGCAAACTCCTGTCTAATCTGTATTTGCAACAAAGAACGATATATGGAAACAGAATTAGACATTTAAGTATTTGAGATAATTAGCAAAATTGCTAAAGAAATGGCACGAACTTCTACTTGACAGATCTAGCAATGACTATAGACCTAGATACAAAGCAATCCATGCTTGAATGCTAACAAGGATTCCAAGTCATGGAAGGCTGAATGTGACTCAGCCAACAACTCAAGGTTTAACCTACCTTTCGTTCGCAATCAAACCCTCCAAATGAGAAATTAGTCCATATAGTTGATCCGTTGTTTTTTGTAATGCAAACTTTACCAAATTACCTTTGTTTTCAGTGTTGATTTTGACTCCTCCATTCCTCATGCAAAGACACAAGAATGAGACAACTATGATGCTTAGGCAATTGGCTTATTTATATTTCTATAGTTGATGCTATCCCTTTTTTCAATTGTAACCTATCATTGGCAGGGGTATCTTTCATCCAAATACATGAACAAATAGTTTAGGACTTTGTCACACCTCCCACAACTGATACCATTTTTCAGTCTAGGAAAACGAATAAGTCATCTTGTGGGTCAAAGTCAACCCACACATGTACGAAATCACGAGTCTAAGCAAATCTGAGAGTGGTGAGTTTCCCACAAGTTTGGCGAGTCCCGAGTCTCAGCCGAGTACTCGTCTGGCAGGTGACTCGACGAGTATCCCAAGGGTCTGACAACATTGATATATATTGCATCTCAGTCACAAGAACTGGGTGAATTCTTGGAATTCTAATTTCCAGTGGAAGCCTATTCATGGTTTACATGATAAGTCAATTCCCAAGTAGCCTTCATCAATTGGCTTCTATGCATGCTCATTAGATTGATGCTTGAGTGTCCAAGGAGAATTATCTTCTTGCATGCATAAGTATGAAGCTATGTCACAAGGTTCGAGATATATATATAATTACTATTTCATGGATTATAACATAATACATTTAAAAATAAACCGCAATGAACCATTAAGGATCAAAATGTAGCTAAATCATGATAAGATCTAGTCATCAATGCTCTTAAAATTATAAAATACAATGGAAACATATTCTTCAAACTTCAAAAATTAAAAGATGTCTAAGGCGTCCTTTGGCAGATGTCTATTAAAAGGCGTCCTTTGATTCGCGTAGCCTCCTCTGTCTCCAGTCGAACCGTAGCCCTCAATGCTCACTCTTCCAGTCCTCACCTCGTGGACCCGTGGCTTGTTTTTGGCAGACCCCTGTCACACTGTGAGAGCTAAGCACCCAGCTGCAGACTTTTAAAGAGTCTGTCAGAGGGGTCAGAGGGTCTACAGCTGGTATGCTCACTGTTAGATGGTATGCTCACTGTTAGATGTCGTTGATTAAATGTTTTAGCAGTTGGTCATACCTGCTGCAGACCCTCTAACCCCTCTGACAGACTCTTTAAGAGTCTGCAGCTCTGTGCTTAGCTCTCACCCCGTCGCACTACCTCAGGCCGCACTACAGTTACCTGGATACCCATCGCCTTAAACTCTAACAAATTGGAACGTTGTCCCGTTGCTTGTTTTGTAGACTTGCAAACTGCAGTCACTCACAGAGAGTCACGATGGCTGCTGCTAGCTAAGATTGTCCCTTGCAAAGACCCGAAAAGTGAAAAACAACCATGAAAAACGCGTCCGACTGCAAAGCCCTAGCGGAAAATAAAAAAACGACCGCCAAAAACGAGCTTCGAGCTTGACAAACAAGTTCGAATTCGTTAGGTTTTGCAAACCTGAATGCTAAACAGGCTCGGCTTGAGGTTCGGCTTTCTTTGAAAGCCGAACCTAAACGAATTTTTCAAATATTTGTAGGTTCGCTGAATTCCCAACCTGGAGGTTCACGTTCAACGAACCCTATGACATAGGTATGAAGAGAAAGCTTTAGAAGGAATATTAACACAACTTCACAGAGTATCTCAAATTGCCACTCAACCCCCAATCTTGGCAACACTTGCAGAACTTGGCCCAGAAACAGAGCATTACAAACTAAACCTTATGCTCATACCTCAAGAGTCGGAGCGAGCTTTGAAGTTTGAGTTTTGAGGCAATGGAACTGAATGTCTTGTGTGCAGGTTATACAAGAATGAGATCCTTGGAGACATGCTAAGAAGAGTGGCCAAGGGATAAAACAGAGAAATAAAGAGTTGTGTACGACAGTAAGAACTGAGGAGAGATATTTATTTCCACATGGTATCCATGCTGATGAAGCCTATTTAGGACGCTATATACTGCCTTCTTATGGCAAATTTCACCCCACTAAATACACCATCAAAATATGAGGTGAACTTAATGCTAGTGCAAGAGGCAATCTATAAATTGCAGAAAACAATCCCATCAGATAGGCTTTTTCTTTTGGTGTTCTGTCTTAGACCTCTCGTTTCAAGTATTTTACAATTGCACACCCGCACCCCATTCCTGGCTCAACTCCACTACACCCACAAACAGTCAAAAAAACAGGAAGAGAAAAAGGGGAAAACACTTTTGCAGGATTTAACTTTTTCATATAAATTTGACTCTGTATAGATTTGAATGGCCAAATTCCATTTATTTTGTGAATTGCCAAAAGTACCATAAAAATTTAAATAAACTATATCATAACCTTTTTTTTATTAAGACGCAACTTATTCTTAAAAAAACATCCCTTCAAAGTGGCCCGGATTCATCCACAAACTTCTCAGATCGTGACAAAGTACTTAAAGCAAGCTTATTGGAGCACCAAAACACTTAATCGACTGTAACAAACATATCCATGACAGAATTCTGTGCAAAGGGCAAGTAAAAATCTGGATTGATTTTATTCTCCTCATCAGAAGCGCTCGGAAGCTAATTCCAGCCAAGAATGCACTTCACCATTGAGAATGACCATAAAGAGGTAAAACGTATAAACATTTATAATCTAGGCCCATACTTTTGAAGATTTCGGCATCTTTAGAATTTGGGTATCGAGGAAACAAGATTGCAAATAACTAATAACTTAAAGTCCCCCCAAATTCAATTCTTCTGTGATTCAAAGTTTCCGCTGAATATCTCAAATTTACAATTAACTTATTTTAATTAAAATAAACGAGTTTAAAAATAACTTATATATAATCCCTGTATAAGCATTTTCTGAATAGCTCATGAGATTTTCAAGATAGAACACGAAAGAGACTTACCGGAAAAACTTTCAGGGGGAGAGTACTGGAGACATGAAGATGTCTGCAGCGAAGAAATTTTATTGTAGGTGTCAGTGTTGATTAAATGTCGTCCGATTGCAGACGCTCTGAGTGCGAACTTCTGCTCAGAATTCTCCATTTCTGTTCACGAATCCAGCAATACGGTGAATGAATTCCTCCTTTCATGTTGAGAGTGAGCATACTAATAGGCTTGGGAGGGACGAGGTTCAGAGCATCCCGTCGTTATGTTTATCCTTACGGATTTTACAGTCAAAGATGCTTGGGAGGGACGAGGTTCAGAGCATCCCGTCGGAATGTTTATTCTTACGGATTTTACAGTCAAAGATGCCGACTTCCCATCTCAACCGTTGGATGGGATAATTTTCTGTGTGCTTATGTAATTCTTGCTTGGCTTAGCTAAAGTGGTTGGTGGCTTAGCTAAAGTGGTTGGGAGCTGAAGGTATTGGGTGGCTATGCAGGGTTTTATGTGATCTTTTCTATTTGATTAGGCTCAGGGGTTGGTTAATCTTTACATTATTTGTATTTATTTTTAATATGATTTGTTGTTGAAAATGAGATTTTCAAGTGTTAAAATTGCAATTTTTATTACAGAAATGGATTCAATATCTTTTATTGCTCTTGGAACACTAGATTATACAATTTCAATCACTAAAAACTCATACAAATAGTCTGAAGTTTAGCTTACTCCCCTAATCAGAGCCAACCATTAAAAACCCACTGAAAACTCCTAATTAAAGCCTACCTATCATTAAAATAAATAAAAAAGTACCTAAAAATTTCCAACTATACTCTATCATAAAATATATATATATATATATAAATAACTTCCTTTCCAAATTAGATGTAGAATATTTAATCTTCGGCCAAGTTTGAATAAAGACTAATGATGTGAACACTTAAAATCTGTTTGAAAATTGAATCAGTAATGGCGCTCGCTCAACGAGACTTTGTAATTTTGTAATCATAACTTAAACATCCTAATTTATTGAATATTAAAACAAATCATATATTTTTTTCCCTGATGAATCGATTTGGCTGAAAAATGGATTTCAATTAGAACTCTTCTTTCGTCACTTGTTTAGAGTTGAATTATGAACCTTCATCTCGTGTTAGAAAATCATGAGGAGTGACATGTAATTAATCTTATAAAAAGTTAATTAATTTAATAAAATAGTATATGAGAAATTTAGTTGAGAAATTATTAATATTGAGAATAATTAAGTTAAAGTCAATCATAAAAGTTGAAAAATTATTTTTTTTAATTGTGGTTCATCATTTGTTAGGGGATTATCTCGAGGAAAATAGTAACATGTGCTATTCAAACATGAATTAAAGTATGGTCATATTACATCATCAACACGTTTATTGCGAAGGGGCTCCACAAGAGTATATCAAGGGGCTCACGAGAGCATCATGTCACTGACGAGAATTGAACCTAGGTGGCGAGGGTAACAATCATTCCTCCCAACCACCCAAGCTACATCCAATGAAAAAAAGTTAGAAGATTATTAAAAAAGCATTGCATGAATAAAAGAGATGAAGAATAATGGATTAACATTATTAAAAACTATTACGGGTGGCATGTGCATGAGTGCTCTATGACCTCGAAGGAATTGAAGAATACTCATCTGCTTGGAGCCTTGGCACAACATCAAATAACCAAGCAAAAATGCTTACATTATGCAAAGGCCTACACAAAGGTAAACTCATAGAAATTGAAAGCCTGGCAATAATTAGAGACTCTATGATCACCACCCATAACCTCTACTATAAAAATCCCCCCAAGGAAATCCACCTACGAAGAATAATGTTGAGGATCCAATCTCAGTTGGAGCACATAAAATAGGTAAATTTATGCCATGTACTTCCTGAACTCAATAGCATTGATGATATGTGTATATCATTAACACATTCGAAGCATCAAAATGTAATGCAATGGATCCTCTATGATCCCTTGTCAATCTCTCACAATAGAGTGGTCTTAATGGAGGTAATATTGTAGTTTCATTCTCAAACATGTGAGACTTCAATAGTGCAATGAGGAAATTATGGTTTGCTCCTTGGAGTTTTAACGCAAGGACTAGTCTATTCGACGGTTCTGAATAGTGGTAATTTCACTCTAGCCCCTTTGAATTTCATTATGTTGCTACTATGTGGTGTGGTTATGTTCATATGTGAATTCTGGCTCTTGCCACAACCTCCTGATTCATGGACCTCTCATATGGTTTATTGTTTCATAGCTTTGTTCAAAAGTTTAGTTTGGTTCACCTCTTGTTTGTGCCTTTCTCATTGTTCTATAGTTGCATCTTCTCAACCATTTATAGTCAAGTTCTAGCGGGGGTAATATATCGAGTACCACATAGTCATTGGCTTATATTGGGCGACATTTGTCTTTGTTGGGCTTTCCTTGCTGCTCTCACGGGGCTATCTATTGAGTTATCTCTCTTAATTCACGGCCTAAGTCTCCCCTCCACCCAGTTTAAGTTTGGCTCCATCTCAATGCTTGGCCTACAATTTGTCCTTTATTTACATTTTCTAAAACTCGATGTGTCCTTCATCAAACCCATGGCTAGTAGGGAAGAAAGATACAACAACTCTTTGTGTGGGTGTGAGCGACTCTTTGATGAAGTGCAAGAGATGATGGCCCAAGTGATGGATAAATGGAAGAGTGGTGAAAGAATGGGAGCTCAACTACGACAAGGGTGTGAAGAACGTACAGAGGCAATTGGACACCTGTAAAGGGGAACTAACCAAGTATAAGACCAAAATAGTTCTTCTCGAAGTGAACATGGAAGTAATTAATGAAAAAAAAAATGAGCAGGTAGAAATAATCAAGGATTTACAAACTAAAGTGAAAAATCTATAGTTGGAACAATTCCTAGGCTTCTTAGCAATGAAATACACTCCTCTCACTACTTTAGTTGGCTCAATAAAAAATTGTCAACAAGTTGCAAAAGAAGATATCACAAAGGAGCAGAGTTCTTCAGTCTCATCGTTTGTCATTGGCTATAGTTGGTCAAAATTTTCATGATGCCTCCCCTCATTGATTGTTGGTCTTGCACCTATTTTGGAGGTTGTTAACTATCCTCCAAGTGACTTCAACCATCTATCTTCAAATGGTCTCTTTAGACCTGGATGCCCCTGCATCAACCTCCCCAGGTTCAAAATAATTACTCACGCGATTTTACAATTCCTCAATCTTTCCTTCTAAAATCCACTCTGCATCCTCCTGGTCTATATCCTTCCACCAAACCAGATATTTCTTCTTTTTATGACTCCAGGTCTTCCCGACTTCTCACTCTTCGATCACTTCTGCGACCTCTTCTATCGAATGGACTGGTATTTTCTCTTGCCAGTTAGTAGTTGTTCCACTTCCACTCGTCAACCCTTCCTCATACTTGTATAGTTCAGAAACATTGAATGTTGGTGATATATCCACCTCTTCTAGCAATTCCAACACATAGGCATTGCCCGAGATCTTTTTCAAGATATTGCACTAACTAATCTTCTTTAACCTCAACTTGTTATATGTTCCTCTTGAGAACCTTTTTTTCCTTGGGTGTGCATATACTAAGTTGCCTTCTACAAATGAATGTAGTTGTCTTCTTTGGTTAGCTCTCAACTTGTATGTCAGTTGCTCTTCTCAAGTTGTCATTTTACCTTGTCTCGCACTTCCTTCATGTGGTCAACAAACAATTCGATGTCTGTACTCTTTTGCATTCATGTTGGTAGCTCTGTTAAGTCAGCTACTCCATGTGGACTTTTCCCTTACATGATCTAGAATGAACTCATTCTCGACGATCTGTTCATTGAATTGGTGTACATGAATTTTGCCTGCTCCAAATCATTTTCCCACTGCTTTGGTCAATCAACAGTTAAACATCTTAGTAAATTTCCTAAGCTCTTGTTCATGACTTCAATCTTCCCATCAGTCTGCGTATGGTATGTACAACAGAACTGCAACCTCATGCCAAGCTTCTTCCACAGGGTTCTCTAGAAATGACACATAAACTTGGTGTCTATGTCCGAAGTGATACTCTTTGGCAACCTATGCAATTTCATGAATTCTTTGAAAAATAAACTAACAATACCAGTGGCATCACTTGTCTTTCGACACATAATAAAGTGAGCCATCTTTGAAAACCTGTTGACTACCACAAAGATGGAGTCATTACCTTATTGTGTTGTTGGAAATCCCATCACAAAATCCATGTCGATATCTTTCCATGGGATTGTCGACACTAGAAAAGTTGTGTATAGTCTCGTATTTTGACTGCTTCCTTTAGCATGTTGACATATCCTACATCGTCAAATCCATTTATTTACATATGTCGTTAACCCTGGCTCGTAATACTTATCCTTGACTAATGCCTTCATCTTGTTGATGCCAAAGTGTCCTAATCCTCCACTATGCAATTCTATGATCAGGTTCTCCCTCACTGGTCCTCTAGGGATGTATAACTGGCGTCCTCTAAACATGTATCCTTCTTGGATGAAGTAATCCAAGTATGGGGTTTTGTCGCCACTCCATGGTTCTTTCAACGCCTTCCAAGCATTGACAAAATCCTCATCGACTTCATCGTTAACCTTCATCGACTCTAACCCTGTCGACTAAATAGTTGTGATCCCCAACAATGCAATTATTTAACTCTTCCCTGACTTATGCTCTAGCACAAAGGTGTAGATTTGCAAGAACTCGACTGAATTCATATGCCTCTGATTCAACTTTGTTCGAGTATTCACATACCCTTGAACTCGGTGGTCAGTTAATAACAAAAATTCATTGGGAAACAATTAAAGCAATAATGCCTCCACTCCTTCATTGCATGTACAATGCCATAAAACTCTTGGTAGTAGACCAATTATTTATACTCGGCATCATCCAGCTTCTTACTAAAGAATGCAATTGGTCATCCCTCTTGAATCAACACAGCTCTAATTTCTAATTCACTTGCATCGCAACTGAATTTAAATACCTTATTGAAATCAGAGAGAGCTAAAATCGGTCCCTCAGTCACCTTCTGCTTCAGCTTCTTAAAATATCGTTGGGCGACCACTATCCATTTGAACTCGCCCTTCTTCATGCACATCATAATCAATGCACATATTCAACTAAAATCTCTAATGAACTTCCAGTAAAAATGGGCAAGTCCACGAAAAAATCATTACCTCTATGACGCTCGTCAACTCATGCCACTCTAAGATTACCTTTATCTTTTCTTGTGTCCATCCTCAACCCTTGTCTTGAGATTACAAATCCTAAGTATATCGACTCCTTCAGCATGAAGGAACACTTTCGTAGGTTCACCAAAAAAAATTCTTGACTCGGACTCTGAGGTACTTATCATAGATACAACAAGTTCTCATCCTTCATCCTACTAAAAATCATAATATCGTCAAGATAGACCACTACAAACTTCCTTAGAATTGGCTTCAATACTTTGTTCATCAACTTCACGAACATACTTGGTGCATTTGTTAACCCAAATCGCATAACCAACCTCTCGTACAACCCTTCCTTTATCTTGAAGGTTGTCTTCCACTCATCACCGTCTCTGATCCTGATTTGGAGATGACCACTCTTCAAGTCGATCTTAATGAAGTATGTCACTCCACTCAAGTAATCAATCAAGTCATCCATGCTCAGTAATGGAAACTTGTACTTAACAGTGATCTAATTGATGTTCCTTGATTCGGTGCACATCTTCCTTTATCCTCCTTTATTGGGTGCTAGTACAGTTGGTATTGCACACGGACTCTGACTCTTTGTGCTCATCCCCCTCTCTAGCGACTCCTAGACTTGTCGGTTCAACTTAGCATTCTTTGTTGGCGTCATTCTATGTGGCGCCTTGTTTGGCGAGCTCAATACTGAAATCTTGTCAATATGATGTGAAATACCTTTAGTCAATGGAAGTCTTATCGGCTTCTCATTGACCATAATGCTTGTAAGATACCCAATCACCTCTTTTAACCATTGAGACCATGGGGAACTCAATTTCCATATCTGTTTTTAACATCCAAGCCAAATTTCATTTTTATTCACTTACATTCCATTTAACAATGGAAATATTAATCATGGTCGCCAGGGAAAACTTATTAATTCATTTAATTTACAGACAATTCAACCATGAATACACATTCCATGCCATGCAGTACCATACATTTAGACATTCACAACAATAGTAAATAAATATCATACAAACACAAAATTAATCATGGCATTCATAAACAAATAGACACTTATCTTTAAGAATTATTCTCCAACTAGTTTCATGTGAAGGACATTACTCCGAGCCATAGGCATTGTCAAGCTATAATGTCCCCACTATTTCACTATGGACCACTCTATTGGACTAGGGAATTCAATGGTCTAAATCACTTGGAAAAATTAAAGAAGAATTTTAAAGTGGCGATTGGGTCATGAAGCACAATGCCAAAAAACAAGGTCCAAGAGAAAATTTTGATGAAGGCTCATGAGAAGGGCGCATTAGAGAGAGGGTGGGCTCGGGATGACATGTGGAGCACTCTAAAATAAGACAAGAATCTCCATGAGGGCGTATTTGTGGGAGAGAATCCCAATGTTGGTGATAATCTCAAATTTAGTGATAATTACGAGGTGGTGAGAATCTCGTTGTTGGTGACAATTCCAAGGAGGAAGGTGAGAATCCCAAGGAAGTGTAATTCCCACGAAATGAGGAGGAAATATCAATGTAACTCCTTGGTGACTAAAAATAGCTAAGGATGTAGAATTTGGGAATGGAGGGACATTACAAAGAGTGTAACTCACACCAAACATGAAGAAAATCTCAAAGTAACTCCCCTCTAGGCCGACATTGCCAATTGGAGGGAGTTGAGATGTCATAAGGGATTATTCTCTTCTAAAAATGAATTTTATTATTATTTTCAAGAGAAAACTCTAGAATGAGGTGGAATTAGTTGCAAGGAGTTGTTCTCTACTAAAAAATATTTTTATTAATATTTTCAAGAGAGAAATCTAGAAGGAGGGAAAAGGTGAATGAAGAGTTATAAAAGAAGGGTGAGGGCTCTTGTGGAGGATTTTTTGGCAAAATTATTTCTGAATTGGAAAGCACTTGAGGCTTTCAAACTTGAGATATGTACCCCTTGCATTTGTGACTAGTTTTGGTGGTGAAAGATTCCACCCTAGCTGATGTGAGAGGAGAGATAATCTAGATCTCTTCACTTTGTCTTCATTACAGGTGTTTAGAGAGATCATCTAGATCTTCTTACTAAGTTTCATTTATTATAGTATGTTGTGTGTTTTATTGCATATATGAATATTCATTCGTGTTCTAGTGTTTATTTGTTTGGTTTCTTATTTTTCAGAGTGTGGAGGGCGCACTTGTTCTCATACAGTTTTAGTTTACTATTTTTCTCAGTGTTGGAGGGTGTGCTTGTGGAAGAGAGTACATCATTTGGAAGCCAAAAACATATTATTGGCTCTCTCTTTTAGATCCAGTGTATTTAGGGCTCTTGTTGTGCGGTTGGAGTAGCTCTTTCATTTGAACAAGTGTTGGAGGGTCGAGATCAATATTCTAGTTTTAATAGTTCTATGCATTTCTAAATTATGAGACCTTCTCCAATGTGTGTAGAGCATCGTTTCCAATGGGAAACACTTTTTATTTCATCCAAAAAGGTTTATGTATGACCAAGATACAACCATTTTACTAGATCTGGGGGTTCCAACTGTGAAGAACACACTAGTACATTCATATCTATATATTTATTGAGTTTTGAGCAACTGTAAGAGTATTGTTGTAATGTTGTTCCCATCAGTGTAATAATTGTTTCTATCCATTATTAATAAATATTCATGGTGATTTCCTCATATTGTGTCCAAACAATTAATGTGTTGGTTAATCCATATATATATATATATATATATAATTGTGGTAGTGAGAACTCAAGTTTATGTATTTAAATATTTCATAAAAGTTCTCGAGAGTCTGTTAATGAGGCATTGGTCTATGTTTGGGTGTGTTCAGGTCAATTGGGAGATGTTTGGAAAAATTTGGGTTGTTTTGGAGGCGTTTGGGAAAAATTGAAAGTCTAGACAATCTATGTATTGGAATTCGATATATTTTTCATGGATTTGAATTGGTGTTTGTGGAGCTACTCATGTATGGTCAAATCTGAAATATATACATAATTCCTCTTGTTCATCGAGTCAATAATTCTTCCCTTGAATCTAGTGTTGTTACTAGCGCTTCTTATGCTACATATAAAGTGTTTGAAGAAAGTCATGAACCATATTTAATAACCAAACACCAAAACTTTATAACATATATGTTTTGGCACATTACATTGGGTTCAAATTATATTTAATGGGATGCGCGTCATTATCTAGATCTTAAATTATAAATGCATTCCTCTGTTGACGAACTAGAACATCTCATAAGCCTTCATAAGCCAATGTTTGGGATAAAGTTGGAAACCAATATAATTTTTGTTGGAAAATTGGAATCAATATTTTTTTTTTTTAAATTTGGGGACATTACACAAGCTAAGTCTCACTTTGAAAAGAAGCTCGTACGATGTGGTTCATTGACGTTTCACTTTATATGAAGTCACATATTGTAAAGGAGGTCACGAGTTCAAATCACACTTGGGTTTACCCATGTCCCATGCTTATTAGCGGTTGTGGGGAACCTTGGGGTTTAGTGGTAGAAGGAATGGATCCCTGGACCCCGTGTCATGCGAGTACTAGATGAGTTCCCAGTTGTCGATTCCCCTAGTAAAAAAAAAAGTCTCACTTTGAAAAGCCACCCCTGAGCTAGGATATCAATCCATAAGGTAAAATATCTCCATCAATCATGATTTACCCAACTGAGGCTCTCATGCAACCCACTGGTGCCTAAACCCTCTCCACAGTTGTCCCAATCCTCAATTCTCCTTCTCCATCAACCTGCACAACACCAGGAACAAGGTCTCTTCTCTGAGTTAACAGTCCCCCAAGAAACCTCCAGTTCCCTTCTGGTGCTCCAACATAGGTTGGATAGGAAGTCTTTGAATTAGGACTCCAGGGCACATGCTGCAGGCCAGGTTTCTCTCATACCACTCTACATGGTTAATGGCATGCATAATTCATGTTCAACAATGGCCTCTTCATTATTTGTTATAGTTCTTAGCTTAAAAGGTGATGGAAACGGTGAGTTGAAGATAATTCGAATGGTGGTAGTGTAATGAAGAACTGAACCCTTCTCTACCTTGAAAAGCCCCTTCTATATGCGTGGATCATATTGCCATGTGCCCCCTCCACATGGAAACCCTTTTCCCTTCTTAATATCTTTCTTAGGATAACTAAAACAATGTTTTTAAATTAAGCATGGATATTCCTCAAGGTTTAAGAACTTGGTTTAAATGGATAAGGTTAAGGATATAAAATAAATCTTGCTATCACTTTCACACGTGTGGATTCATAGCCACCCAATCTCTTTTTCGCCCTTCTTCCCATGCAACCAACCATATTTAATAACCAACCACCAAAACTTTATAACATATATGTTTTGGCAGATTACATTGGGTTCAAAATATATTTAATGGGATGCACGTCATTATCTAGATCTTTAATTATAAATACATTCCTCTGTTGACGAACTAGAACATCTCATAAGCCTTAATAAGCCAATGTTTGGGATAAAGTTGGAAACCAATATAATCTTTGTTGGAAAATTGGAATCAATGTCCTTTTTTTTTTCAATTTGGGGATATTACACAAGCTAAGTCTCACTTTGAAAAGAAGACCGTATGGTGTGGTTCATTGGCGTTTCACTTTATATGAATTCACATGTTGTAAATGAGGTCACGGGTTCAAATCACACTTGGGTTTACCCATGTCCCATGCTTATCAACGGTTGTGGGGCACCTTGGGGTTTAGTGATAGCGGGAATGGATCCCTGGACCCTGTGTCATGCGAGTACCAGCTAAGTTCCCAGTTGTCAATTCCCCTAGTAAACAAAAAGTCTCACTTTGAAAAGCCACCCCTGAGCTGGGATGTCAATCCATATGGTAAAATCTCTCCCTCGATCATGATTTACCCAATTGAGGCTCTCATGCAACCCACTAGTGCCTAAACCCTCTCCACAGTTGTCCCAATCCTCAATTCTCCTTCTCCATCAACCTACACAACACCAGGAACAAGGTATCTTCTCTGAGTTAACAGTCCCCCAAGAAACCTCCAGTTCCCTCCCGGTGCTCCAACATAGGTTGGATAGGAAGTATTTGAATTAGGACTCCATGGCACATGCTGCTGGCCAGGTTTCTCTCATACCACTCTACATGGTTAATGGCATGCATAATTCATGTTCAATAATGGTCTCTTCATTATTTGTTATAGTTCTTAGCTTCAAAGGTGATGGAAACAATGAGTTGAAGATAATTCGAATGGTGGTAGTGTAATGAAGAACTGAACCCCTCTCTAGCTTGAAAATCCCCTTCTATAGGCGTGGATCATATTGCCATGTGCCCCCTCCACATGGAAACCCTTTTCCCTTCTTAATATCTTTCTTAGGATAACTAAAACAATGTTTTTTAATTAATCATGGATATTACTCAAGGTTTAAGAACTTGGTTTAAATGGATAAGGTTAAGGATATAAACTAAATCTTGCTATCACTTTCACACATGTGGATTCATAGCCACCCAATCTCTTATTCGCCCTTCTTCGCATGCAACCATTTAGACAATTTTATATTAATATAAAAAAACATACATAATTACATAGTCTTGGTCATCTTGACCATTTGTTTCAGGATTTTAGCCTTTAAAAAATCTATATTTACAAATTTACATCATGGTATCAAGCTTAGGTATTACAACACCCTTAAATTCCAACAATACTTCTCCAACTTCAGTCGGGATGTCCTTCATCGACCTGTCGACTCTCAAACCTTTGGGAATGGCTGCAAAGCAATATTGTTGTTTTTTTTTCCCCTTAAGGAAATCTTTAGCTAAAGACATCAGCACTCCCTTGTCCCAAACAACACTCTCCTTTACCTGGTTGTTATGGTATTCAACCAAGGGAATTAGTAGGAAGCTTCTGCCATCCTTCTCGACCGTAAAAGTAATACTGGGACCATCAAACACCATGTTCCAGTCATACTGCCATGGTCATCCCAACAATAGATGACATGTGTTCATGGGAATCACGTTGCATAACATGTTGTCCTATAGCTCGTCAATCTTAAAGTTGATCAAGCACTGTAGTGTCATCGTGGCATGGTTTCCTTTCTGTAATTACAACACTCTATAAGTGTTCGGGTGTGGTTGACACTTTAGCCCTAACTTATCGATTGCTTTTGTCGAGACCAAATTATTTGTGCTACCTCTATCGACAATGGTCATACAACACCTATCTCAAATATTCACTTTTGTCCAAAAAAATGGACATCCTCTACATCGTTTCCCTCTCCTCTTGTCGTGTTGGTTGCAATAGTGCTCGTTGGGTAACAGGGTTTCAACCTCCTTCTGACGCAACTTCTGTTTATATTACCTTCACAGTTTAACCAATCTCATCGCTAACTCCTCGACTTCTGGTCTCTTTTTGACTTGTGATATGCGAGTTTTTGGGCACTCATGCGCTTCATGTCCCAGTCTTAACACTTGCAGCAGATAAATTTAGGTTGGTATATGTGTTTCCCTCCGAATGTTTCCTCTCGTCCCTCCGAATGTTTCCTCTCGTCGCTCCTCACGAAATTCTTCCTCTATGACTTTCTAGGTTGGCCTCTAGCGGTAACAAACTTCAGACTTTATGTCGTTGGATATCCTCTACTCATCGACGTCTTCCTATATAATTTCTCTTCGACCTTAAGAGCTAAGTGATAGGATTCTCCAATTATTCTGAACCTTGATAGGTTCAACTTTTTATGAATGGAATACTTAAGTTCGTTCACATACCTCGCGACTGCCTCTTCCCCTTCATCATTCTGCCTCAACATGTTATACAATCGATATAATTACTCAGTGAATTATTTAACAGTCAACTCCTTATGTCACAAGTTTTGTAATTTCCTTAATAGAGAAAACATGTAGTCAGTGGGAAGGAACTTCTCCTTCATCTTGGCGACCATTATGTTCCAAGTCTTCACCTTTTCCTTTCCCTTCTTTACTCTGTCAACCTGTATATTGTCCCACCACAATGAGACTTGGCCTTTTAGCTTCAAACAAGCAATATTCACCCTCTCTGAGTCTTCTATCTGCTCCATATCAAAATACTTTTCCATCTCTCTGACCCAGTCTATCAACTCTTCGGGGTTCAAACTCTTTGAGTAGGTAGATACCTCATCTTAAACCTACCCTTCATTTTAGACAATACTTTCAATAGTTTGTCTCATTGGTCCTCATCCTCTTCTCCCTCGGGAGCATTTACTGCATCCTCAACCTCTCCACCACTGTGGTCAAGGTTTTCTATCCCCAGTCCTCTCTTCTATGCTTCCTTCACTATTGCTAGTTCACTTCTCATACTCCCATGGTATGAATGCATTCTTCAAACATTTCACAGTCAATAGTGATGCATGTTCCTCCATGCAGTCTTCGTCCTTGGACATTAATGCCTCTTTGGCCATCACTCCTGCTCAAGCGACTAAATCACCATCTAAATTGCAATTGGGTTCACCACGTATTTTACAACTCTACCCAACCGCAGCTGGAGTTGCTCCATTGGCATGAATCTATTCAGTGTCTCTACTATGTATTCTCCTTAACTGAGGAAAATCTTATTTGGTTTCATTCATACCTCTTAAATCAATAATAATACAATATTATTGAACATTGTACCATGTTTTCTTCCTAAATTGAGCACCATGCAGATCTTTTCTTTAACAGGAGGCTCATCAATCGGTTTGGTTGGTTCGTTAGAAGCTAACAAATCTAGCTTCTCCCTTTCACTATCAGGATGTGAGAATCATAATCAAGGAGTATTATGCTCCTCTATGTATGAAACATAGATGAATTTACCTAAGATATCTTTAGGAGACTTTCTCCTTCCAGAACAATTTTTAGGATATCTTTAAGAGATTATGCAATTCCAATCACTGAAAACCCACCAAATTTTAAGTGGAAATGGTATAAAGTTTAGCTTACTCCTCTAATCAAATCCAACTGTTAAAAAAACAGTGAATTAAGCTCCTAATCAAAACCGACCGACCATTAAAAAAGCTGAAGAAATATCGAAATTTCCAACTATATTCTATCATTAAAAAATAAAATAAAATAACTTGCTTTCTATTACGATAGTGGACTAATTAGATCTAGAATATTTAATCTTCAACCAAGTTTGAATAAAGACTAATGATGTGGACACTTATTCAAAGGAAGGAAGGAAGGAAATATTTTAACGTCCGCGAGGCTAAGAATAGCCTATGGGACAGACCGACTCACACGATGTTTTCTGCAATTCAATCCTCAGTCTGTTCAACTTGATGATGAGAGCCCCCAATTTTTCCACAATCTCTTCGTTAAATAAATCATCCCAATATTTATCCACCAAGACATTTGCGTACTTGTCCCTATTGTTCTTAAAGGCTTCACACTCTAAAATGAAGTGTTTTTCTATCTCCACCTTACCAACGGTGCAAAAAATACACACTCTTTCTGCCCAAGCTTCTTTTGGCCTTTTCCAGTGCCCGGTCTCACAACGGAGTTGATGGGAATTAGTTCTTAACTGAGCAATGAGAATTTTGGATTTCCAAGGTATATTGGCCCCTATGTACGCCTTTTGATGCTAATTATAGGTAGGGTTAAAATCTTCAATATAATACTTTCTCTTTCTCCCTAGCTCTTTATCCCAAGTTCGCTTGTGGAACTTATTGATAACAAAAGCCTTTATTTCTTTACTATTCGTAGGACACGTGCTCAAGCACATATCCCACTTGCTAAGCCATTTAATATTTTGCTGCATCCAAGTCTTATTTCTTTTTCACAATATGTCATTGAAGACAACCTTAGGCCATCTACCTTCTTCCATTTGCTCAACTCTTTTTAGATATATTATGAGTCTCACCATAGCGATTGCTTCAATAGAAGCCACCCCCATTTCACTTAGCATGATTTTGTATGGCACTGAACTCTTAATTTTGAACTTGCTTGTGATCATGTGTTTTTGAATCTTTTCTATTTGCTTCCACTGTAAGTTAGAGGTACTGTTGGCCCAAACTTCACAACCATAGAGAACAACCGAGATCACTAAGAGCCCAAAAAGGGTTTGCATAGTTTTCCAGTCCCATAACTCTGCCTCTCTGCACCTATTTTGGAAAGCATAAAATGCTTTCCAACCTCCCAGAGTTCTTTTTTTCCTGCAGCCTTCCCAACTCAAACTTTTGTTGAATTCGATTATGAGGTACTTGTAATCTTCCACTACTTCAAGGGCATTGTCTTCAAAGTAGAACTTATGTTGTTTATGTTTACTTTTGCTAGAAAAAAACTACCACTTTCGTCTTGCTAGTATTTACTTGCATCCCAACAGTTCTAAAAAAGTGCTAAAGGGAAATCAAGTGCTCTTGCAAGCCAAGAGCAGACTTAGCAATCAAAATAAGGTCATCAGCACACAAAAGAAGCCTTATCACATACTTTCCCATGAGGACGCCATCCCCGCCCTCTAGGTTTAACCACTCTTCAAGTTTGTCAATGTATAAGCCAAAAAGGGTAAGGGATAATGGGCACCCTTGCTTGACCCCAATATCGCTTCTAAAACTTTCGGGGATACCATCTGATGTTATGATTTTGATTTTGACCTCCTCATATATCCTGTGAATAGCTGCTCTAAGATGTATAGGAACCCCAAGTTCCTCCATTGTGTGCCATAGTTTATCCCTGGGAACCGTGTCAAAAGATTTTTTGAAATCGACAAAGCAACAAAAGGCTTCCCCTTTTTTCTCCCACACTTTTTCAATGATGTGCCTTAAAGTAATACCATGGTCCACTGTGGAATGTTTAGGTCTAAATCTGCTTGTCCTTTAGCACGCTTGTCCCTTTCTTCCGCCCACTTGCTAATTCTATTTTATAGCGTGCTTCCAAATAACTTTGCAAAGACTAATGATGTGGACACTTAAAGATCTGTTTAAAAATGAATGGACACTTAAAGATCTGTTTAAAAATGAAATCAGTAATGGCACTCGCTCAACGAGGCTTTGTAATTTTGTACTCATAACTTAAACATCCTAATTTATTGAATATTAAAACAAATCATTTTTTTCCCGATGAATTGATTTGGCTAAAAAATTGATTTCAATTAGAACACTTCTTTTGTCACTTGTTTAGAGTGGAATTATGAACCTTAATCTCGTGTTAGAAAATCATGAGGAGTGACATGTAATTTATCTTATAAAAAATAATTAATTTAATAAAATAGTATATGAGAAATATAGTTCCGAAATTATTAATATGCAGAAAAATTAGGTTAAAGTCAATCATAAATAGTAAATGAGAAATTTAGTTGAGAAATTATTAATATGGAGAAAAATTAGGTTAAAGTTAACTATAAAAGTTGAAGATTATTCTTTTTTAAATGTGGTTCAACATTTGTTGAAGGATTATTTCAAGGAAAATATCATCACGTGCTATTCAAACATGGATCAAGGTATGGCCATCTTACATCATCGACACATTTATTACAAAGGGGTTCCACAAGAGTATATCAAGCATTACATAGGGGCTCACAAGAGCATCATGTCACTTACGAGAATTGAACCTAGGTGGTGAGGGTAACAATCATTCCTCCCAACCACCCAAGCTACATCCAATGAAAAAAGTTTGAAGATTATTAAAAAAACATTGCATGAATAAAAGAAAAGAAGAATAATGTATTAACATTATTAAAAACTATTAGGGGTGGCATGTGCATGAGTGCTCTATGACCTCAGAGGAATTGAAGATTACTCATTTGCTTGAATCCTTGGCACAACATCAAATAACCAAACAAAAATTCTTGCATTATGGAAAGACCTACATAGAGGTAAACTCATAGAAACTGAAATCCTGGCCATAATCAAAGACTCCATGATCACCACCCATAACCTCTACTATAAAAATCCCCGAAAGGAAATCCACCAACGAAGAATAATGTTGAGTATCCAATCTTAGTTGGAGCACATAAAATAGGTAAATTTATGCCATGTACTTTGTGAACTCAATAGCATTGATGATAGGTTTATACCATTAACACATTCGAAGCATCAAAATTTAATGCAGTGGATCCTCTATGGTCCCTTGTCAATCTCTCACAATAGAGTGGCCTTAATGGAGGTATTGTTGTTTCATTCTCAAACATGTGAGACTTCAATAGTGCAATGAGGAAATTATGGTTTTCTCCTTGGATTTTTAACGCAAGGACTAGTCTATTCAACGGTTCTGAACAGTGGTAATTTCACTCTAGCCCCTTTGAATTTCATTCTTTTGCTACTCTGTGGTGTGGTTATGTTCATATGTGAATTCTGGCTCGGGCCACAACCTCTCGATCCATGGACCTCTCATATAGATTATTGTTTCATAGCTTTGTTTAAAAGTTTAGTTTGGTTCACCTTTTGTTTGTGGTTATCTCATTGTTCTATAGTTGCATCTTCTCAACCATTTATAGTCAAGTTCTAGCGGGGGTTATATATCAGGTACCACATAGTCATTGGATTATATTGGGTGACATTTGTCTTTGTTTGGATTTCCTTGTTACTCTCAAGGGGCTATCTATTGAGTTATCTCTCTTAATTCACAACCCAAGTCTCCCCTCCACCCAATTTAAGTCCGGCTCCATCTTAATGCTTGGCCTGCAATTTGTCCTTTACTTACATTTTCTAAAACTCAAAGTGTCCTTCATCGAACCCATGGATAGTAGGGAAGAAAGATACAACAACTCTTTGTGTAGGTGTGAGCAACTCTTTGACGAAGGGAAAGAGATGATGGCCCAAGCGATGGATGAGTGGTGAAAGAGATGGGAGCTCAACTACGACAAGGGAATGAAAAACATACAGAGTCAACTAGACACTTGTAAAGGGGAACTAACCAAGTACAATACCAAAATAGTTCTTCTCGAAGTGAACATGGAAGCAATTAATGAAAAAAATTGTTGAGCGGGTAGAAATAATCAAGGATTTACAAGCTAAAGTGTAAAATCTACAGTTGGAACAATTCCTAGGCTTCTTAGCAATGAAATACACTCCTCCCGTTGCTTTAGTTGGCTCAACAAAAATTTGTCCAAAAGTTGCAAAAGAAGAGAACACAAAGGAGCAGAGTTCTTTAATCTCGTTGTTTGCCATTGGCTATAGTTGGTTGAAATTTTCATGATGCTTCCCCTCATTGATTATTGGTCTTCCACCTATTTTGGAGTTTGTTAACTATCCTCCAAGTTACTTCAGCCATCTATCTTTGAATGGTCTCTTTAGACTTGGATGCCCTTGCATCAACCTCCCCAAGTTGAAAATAATTACTCCCGCGGTTTTAGAATTCCTCAAGCTTTCCTTCTAAAATCCACATCGCATCCTCTTGGTCTCTATCCTTCCACCAAACTAGATATGCCTTTTTTTTATGACTCAAGGTCTTCCCGACTTCTCACTCGTCAGCACTTCTACGACCTCTTCTATCACCTGGACTGGTATTTTCTCTTGCCAGTTAATAGTTGTTCCACTTGTCAACCATTCCTCATACTTGTATAGTTCAGAAACAGTGAATGTTGGTGATATATCCACCTCTTCTAGCAATTCCAACACATAGGCATTGCCCGAAATCTTTTTCAAGATCTTGCACTAACTAATCTTCTTTAACCTCAACTTGTTATATGTTCCTCTTGGGCACCTTTTTTTCCTTAGGTGTGCATATACTAAGTTGACTTCTGCAAATGAATGTCGTTGTCTTCTTTATTTAGCTCTCAACTTGTATGGTGTGTTGCTCTTCTCAAGTTGTCGCTTTACCTTGTCTCGCACTACCTTCATGTGGTCGACACACAATTCAATGTCTACACTCTTTTGCGTCCCTGTTGGTAGCTATGTTAAGTCAGCTACTCCATGTGGACTTTCCCCTTACATGATTTGGAATGAATTCATTCTCGATGATTTGTTCATTGAATTGTTGTATGCGAATTTTTCATGTGTCAACACATTATCCCACTGCTTTGGTCAATTAATCGTTAAACATCTTAGTAAATTTCCTAAGCTCTTGTTTACGAATTCAATCTTCCCATCAGTATGCGGATGTTATGTAGAACATAACTGTGACCCCGTGCCAAGCTATTTCCACAGGGTTCTCTAGAAATGACACATAAAATTGGTGTCTATGTCCGAAGTGATACTCTTTGGAAACCTATGCAATTTCACGACTTCCTTGAAAAATAAACCAACAATACCAGTGGCATCACTTGTCTTCCAACACAGAATAAAGTGAGCCATCTTTAAAAACTTGTTCACTACCACAAAGATCGAGTCATTACCTTGTTGTGTCGTTGGAAATCCCATCACAAAATCCATGTCGATATCTTCCCATGGGATAGTTGAAACTAGAAAAGGTGTGTATAGTCTCGTATTTTGACTTCTTCTTTTAGCATACTGACATATCCTACAATGTCATATCCATTTATTTACATCTGTCTCTAACCATGGCTCGTAATACTTCTCCTTGACTAATTCCTTCATCTTGTTGATGCCAAAGTGTCCTCCTAATCCTCCATTATGCAAATATGTGATCAGGTTCTCCCTCACTGATCCTCTAGGGATGTATAACTGATGTCCTCTATACAAGTATCCTTCTTGGATGAAGTGATCCAAGTATGGGGTTTTATCGCCACTCCACGGTTCTTTGAACGCCTTCCAAGCATCGACAAAATCCTTGTCGACTTTATAGCAACCTTCATTGAATCTAACCCTGTCGAGTGAATAGTTGTCATCCCCAACAATACAATTCTTTAGCTCAATGCATCGAGGACCCTATTAGTCTTCCCCGACTTGTGCTCTAGCACAAAGTTGTAGCTTTGCAAGAACTTGACCGAATTCATGTGCCTCTGATTCAACTTTGTTTGAGTATTCAGATACCTATGAACTTGGTGGTCAGTAAATGACACAAATTACTTGGGAAACAATTAATGCAATAATGCCTCCACTTCTTCATTGCATGTCCAATGCTATAAAACTCTTGGTAGTAGACCAATTATTTCTACTCAACAGCATCCAACTTCTTACTAAAGAATGCAAGTAGTCGACCCTCTTGAATCAACAGAGCTCTAATTGCTAATTCACATGCATCGCAATCGACTTGAAATACCTTATCTATATCAAAGAGAGCTAAAATCGGTCCCTTAATCACCTTCAGCTTTAGCTTCTCAAAATATTGTCAAGCGACCACTATCCACTTGAACTTGCCTTTCTTCATGCACATCATAAGCAATGCACATATTCAACTTAAATCTGTAGTGAACTTCCAGTAAAAACAAGCAAGTCCATGAAAAATTCTTACCTATGTGATGCTCCTCGACTCAGGCCACTCTAAGATTACCTTTATCTTTTCTTGTGTCCATCCTCAACCCTTAGCTTGAGATTACAAATCCTAAGTATATCGACTCCTTCAGCAGGAAGGACCACTTTCTAATATTCACCAGCAACTTGTCTTGACTCGGCCTCTACAGTACTTATCATAGATACAACAAGTGCTCATCCTTCGTCCTACTAAAGATCATAATATCGTCAAGATAGACCACTACAAACTTCCTCAGAATTGGCTTCAATACTTTGTTCATCAACTTCGTGAACATTCTTGGTGGATTTGTTAACCCAAATCGCATAACCAACCACTCGTACAACCCTTCCTTTATCTTGAAGGTTGTCTTCCACTCATCACCTTCTTTGATCCTGATTTGTTGATGACCGCTCTTCAAGTCAATCTTAATGAAGTATGTCTCTCCACTCAAGCAGTCAATCAAGTCATCCATCCTCGGTAATGGAAACTTGTACTTGACAGTGATCTAACTGATGGTTCTTTAGTCGGTGCACATTTTCCATTCTCCTCCTTTATTGGGTGCTAGTACATCTGGTATTGCACACTGACTCAAACTCTTTATGCTCAACCCCCTCTCTAGCATCTCCTAGACTTGTCAAATCAACTTAGCATTCTTTGTTAGCATCATTCTATGTGGCACCTTGTTTGGCGAACTCAATCTTGAAATAATGTCGATCTAATGTGAAATACCTTTAGTCGATGGCAGTCCTTTCGGCATCTCATCGACCAAAATGCTTGTAACGTACCCAATCACCTCTTTTAACCATTGAGACCACGGGGCACTCAATTTCCATATCCGATTTTAACATCCATGCCCAATTTCATTTTTATTTATTCACATTCCATTTAACAGTGGAAATATTAATCATGTTCGCCCAAGACAACTTATGAATTCATTTAATTTACAGACAATTCAACCATGAATACACATTCCATGCCATGCAGTACCATACATTTAAACATTCACAACAATAGTAAATAAATAGCATATAAACACAAAATTAATCATTACATTCATAAACAAACAGACACTTATCTTTTAAGCAATTATTTTCCAACTAGTTTCATGTGAAGGACATTCCTCCCAGCTATAGGCATTGTCAAGCTATCATGTCCCCACTATTTCACTATGGACCACTCTATTGGACTAGGGAATTTAATGGTCTAAATCACTTGGAAAAATTAAAGAAGAATTATAAAGTGGTGATTGGGTCATGAGGCACTATGCCAAAAAACAAGGTCCAAGAGAAATTGTTTGATGAAGGATCGTGAGAAGGGCGCATTAGGGAGATGGTGGGCCCAGGATGACATGTGGAGCACTCTAAAATAAGACAAAAATCTCCATGAGGGCGTATTTGTGGGAAAGAGTCACAATGTTGGTGATAATATCAAATTTAGTGATAATTACAAGGTGGTGAGAATCTCGTTGTTGGTGACAATTCCAAGGAGGAAGGTGAGAATCCCAAGGAAGTGTAACCCCCACCAAATGAGTAGGAAATTTCAATGTAACGCCTCGGTGACTAAAAATAGCTAAGGAAGTCGAATTTGGGAATGGAGAGACATTACAAGGCGTGTAACTCCCACCAAACATGAAGAAAATCTCAAAGTAACTCCCCTCTAAGCCCACATTACTAATCGGAGGGAGTTGAGCTGCCATAAGGGATTATTCTCTTCTAAAATTGAATTTTATTATTATTTTCAAGAGAAAACCCTAGAATGAGGTGGAATTAGTCACAAGGAATTGTTCTCTACTAAAAAAAATATTAATATTTTCAAGAGAGAACTCTAGAAGGAGGGAAAAGGTTAATGAAGAGTTATAAAAGAAGGGTGAGGGATCTTGTGGAGGATCTTTTCGAAAAATTATTTATGAATTAGAAAACACTTGAGGCTTTCAAGCTTGGGAGATGTGCCCCTTGCATTTGTGACTGGTTTTGGTGTTGAAGGATTCCACCCTAGCTCATGTGAGAGGAGAGATAATCTAGATCTCTTCACTAGGGATTCATTACAGGTGTTGAGAGAGATCATCCAGATCTTTCTACTAAGTTTCATTTATTAGAGTATGTTGTGTGTTTTATTGCATATATGAATATTCATTCGTGTTCTAGTGTTTATTTGTGTTGGTTTCTTAGTGTTCAGAGTGTGGAGGGCATTCTTGTTCTCATACAATTTTAGCTTGCTATTGTTCTCAGTGTTGGAGGGTGTACTTGTGGAAGAGAGTACACCATTTGGAAGCCAAAAACATATTCTTGGCTCTCTTTCTTATATCCAGTGTATTTAGGGCTCTTGATGCACGGTTAGAGTAGCTCTTTCATTTGAACAAGTATTGGTCGGTTGATATCAATATTCTGGTTTTAATAGTTTTGTTCATTTCTAAGTTATGAGACCTGCTACAATGTGTGCAGAGCATCGTTTCCAATGGGAAAAACTTTTTATTTCATCCAAAAAGGTTTATGTATGACCAAGATACAATCATGTTACTAGATCTGGGGGTTCCAACTGTGAAGAACAGACTAGTACATTCATATCTATATATTTCTTGAGTTTTGAGCAACTATAAGAGTATTGTTGTAATGTCTTTCCCATCAGTGCAATGATTGTTTCCATCTATTATTAATAAATAATCATGGTAATTTCCTCATATTGTGTCCAAACAATTGATGTGTTGGTTAATCCATCTATATATTTGTAATTGTGGCAGTGAGATCTCAAGTTTATGTATTTAAATATTTCATAAAATTTCTTGGGAGGCCATTAACGAGGCATTGGGCTATGTTTGGGTGTTTTCAGGCCACTATGGAGATGTTTGGAAGAATTTGGGTTGTTTTGGAGGTGTTTGGGAAAAATTGAAAGTCTAAACAATCTATGTATTGGAATTCAATCTAGTTTTCATGGATTTGAATTGGTGTTTGTGGAGATACTCATGTATGGTCAAATCTGAAACATATACATAATTCCTCTTATTCATTGAGTTAATAACTCTTCCCTTGAATCTAGTGCAGTTATTAGTGCTTATTATGCTACATACAAAGTGTTTGAAGAAAGTCATGAACCATATTTAATAACCAACCACCAAAACTTTATAACATATATGTTTTGGCACATTACATTGGGTTCAAAATTATATTTAATGGGATGCACATCATTATCTAGATCTTAAATTATAAATACATTCCTCTGTTGAGGAACTAGAACATCTCATAAGCCTTCATAAGCCAGTATTTGGGATAAAATTGGAAACCAATATAATTTTTGTTGGAAAATTGGAATCAATGTTCCTTTTTTTTTAACTGGGGATATCACACAAGATAAGTATCACTTTGAAAAGAATCCCGCATGGTGTGGCTCATTAGCGTTTCACTTGATATGAAGTCACATGTTGTAAATGAGGTCACGAGTTCAAATGACACCTGGGTTTACCTGTGTCCCATGCTTGCCGGTAGATGTGGGGCACTTAGGGGTATAGTGGTAGCAGGAATGGATCCCTAGACCCTCTATCATACGAGTACCATACCAGTCCCCAGTTGTCAATTCCCCTAGTGAAAAAAAATTCTCACTTTGAAAAGCCACCCCTGAGCTAGGGATATCAATCCATAAGGTAAAATATCTCCCTCAATCCTAATTTACCCAACTGAGGCTCTCATGCAACCCACTGGTGCCTAAACCATCTCCACAGTTGTCCCAATCCTCAATTCTCCTTCCCGATCAACCTGCACAACACCAGGAACAAGGTCTCTTCTCTATGTTAATAGTCCCTTGGGAGACCTCCAGTTCCCTTCTGGTGCTCCAGCATAGGTTGGATAGGAAGTCTTTGAATTAGGACTCTAGGGCACTTGTTGTAGGCCAGGTTTCTCTCATACCACTCTACCTAGTTAATGGCATGCATAATTCATGTTCAACAATGGTCTCTTCATTATTTTTTATAATTCCTAGCTATGGCTTCAAAGGTTATGTAAAATGTGAGTCGAAGATAATTGAAATAGACTCAATGTAATGAAGAAATGAACCCATCTCTAGCTTGAAAATTCCCTTCTATAGGCATGGATCATATTGCCATGTGGCCCCTCCACAGGGAAACATGTGGATATTACTCAAGGTTTAAGAACTTGGTTTAATTGGATAAGGTTAATGATATAAACTAAATCTCGCTATCACTTTCACACGTGTGGATTCATAGCCACCCAATCTCTTCTTTTCCCTTCTTCCCATGCAACCTTTTAGACATTTTTTGATCCGAAAACAAGATCTTTGCTACTCTATGACGTTAACATGAATTGCATAAAGAGCATGAACAAAGCTCACAAATCCATAAGAAGAGAACCAAACAGCATAGACAACACGCACATAAAGACAACAAGTTGATAACGGAGTTCGTCCAGAATGGACTACGTCTCCGGGCCTGCTTCTCAATAGGAGGGCAGATATATAATCTCAGCATAAGGCAAAATACATGGCAATGATAGAATGATACCTTGGCGACAATGTTCAGGAAGAGAACCGCTGCCCAAAACACAACAAGACTGCTTCCAGCAACTCCGAAGCCTGAAGACGGTGTAAAACGAGTATAAACACTCGTACCTTCCTCCTGCAGAGCTACGCAATCTCCCTTCTCTCCTTTAGCTACAAAGTCTCCACTCCAAAGCATGAGTGGGAAATGGCAATTGAATGGGTTTATATAGGTTGTCTTGCCCTTCTTCACATGACTCTCATGGATTCCTTTGGTTGCAACTAATTTTCCTATCTTGGCCTTGGTTACAACTTCCCCAAGTTGGTTTTCATATAGTTGGGCTTTTTATTAAATAATAAACCAACTTGTTACAACTTCTTTACAAATATGGCATGTTTGTTTTTGGTTACAACCATGCATCAACTTCATAACAACTCAAGGAATAAAATAAATGAGTAATATGTGAGTAATTTTTCCACTCACTTCAAATATTAGTCATTTTACAATTTCTCATGAGTAAATGCATGAATGTCCTAAACTCATTTCAAGCACAAATGCATGCATGCTAGTCATCATGCCACTTCATCATGCCATGTCACCATGCCACATCACCATGCCACATCACCATGCCACTTCACCATGCCACGTCACCATGCCACATCATCATGCCACATTATCATGCCATGTCAGCATGAAACATCACCATGCCATGTCATCATGTTTGCATAGTATGGATTCCACGTGTCACCCTGTCAGTGGTGCCACGTGGCACCTCTTTTTGCCAAATTTGCCTGTTGACCTTATAGAACAGAACGCGATAACTTTCTCATACGGAGTCCGTTTGAGGTGAAACGAATGTCGTTGGAATCATCTCGACAAGCCCTTCGATCTGGTGCTAGTTTTTTTTGAGATTGGAGGACTTCAAAAATTTTGCCTTCTTGGATCCTCCTGGATCATTTTTACATTAATATAAAAAAACGTACTTAATTACATAGTCTTGTTCATATTGACCATTTGTTTCAGGATTTTAGCCTTTAAACATCAGTATTTACAAATTTACATCATGGGATCAAGTTGAGGTATCACAACACCCTTAAATTCCAACAATACTTCTCCAACTTCAGTCGGGATGTCCTTCATTGACCTGTCAACTCTCAAACCTTTGGGAATGGCTGCAAAGAAATATTGTTGGTTATTTTTTCCCTTCAGGAAATCTTTAGATAAACACATTAGCACTCCCTTGTCTGAATCACCACTCTCCTTTCCCTAGTCGTTATGGTCTTCAACCAAGAGAACTACTAGGAAGCTTCTGCCATACTTCTCGATCGTAACAGTATTCTTGGACCATCATACACCATGTTCCAGTCATATTTCCATGGTCATCCCAGCAATAGATGACATGTGTTCATCGAAATCGCATTGCATAACACGTTGTCCTATAGCTCGTCAATATTAAAGTTGGTCAAGCACTATAATGTCACCGTGGCATGGTGTCCTTTATATAATTACAACACTCTATAAGTGTTTGGATGCGGTCGACACTTCAACCCTAACTTATCGATTGCTTTTGTCAAGACCAAATTCTTTGTGTTTCCTCTATCGATGATGGTCATACAACGCCTATCTTGAATCTTCACTTTTGTCCAAAAAATGGACTTCCTCTGCGTCGTTTCCCTTACCACCTATCATGTTGGTTTCAATAGTGCTCATTGGGTCACTGGGTTTCAACCTCCTTTCGACACAACCTCTGTTTAGATCACCTTCACGGTTGAATCAATTTCATCGCTAACTCCCTGACTTCTGGTCTCTTGTCGACTTGTGATGTGTGAGTTTTTTGGGAACTCAAACACTTCGTGCCCCAGTCTTAACACCTATAGCAGATGAATTTAGGTTGGTCTACGTGTCTCCCTCCGAATTTTTTCCTCTCGTCGCTCCTCACAAACTTCTTCCTCTATGACCCGCTAGGTTAGCCTCTAGCGGAAACAAACTTATGACTTTAGGTCATTGGCTTTCCTCTACTCGTCGATGTCTTCCTAGATAATTTATCTTTGACCTTAAGAGCTAAGTGATAGGATTCTCCAATTGTTCTGAACCTTGATAGGCTAAAATTTTCTTGAATGGAATACTTAAGGCCGTTCACATACCTCGCAACTACCTCTTCCCCTTCGTTGGTCTGGCCCAACCTGATATACAGTCGATAGAATTACTCAGTGAATTATTTAATAGTCAACTCCTTATGTCGCAAGTTTTGTAATTTCCTTAATAGAGAAATCATGTAGTTGGTGGGAAGGAACTTTTCCTTCATCTGGGCGACCATTATGTTCCAAGTCTTCACCTTTTCCTTTCCCTTCTTTACTCTATCAAACTGTACATTGTCCCACCATAATAAGACATGACCTTTTAGCTTCAAATAAGCAACCTTCACCCTCTCGGGGTCTTCTATATGCTCCATATCAAAATACTTTTTCATCTCTATGACCCAGACTATCAACTCTTCAGGGTTCAAATTCCTTGAGTAGGTAGTTACCTAATCTTAAGCCAACCCTTCATTTTAGATAGTACTTTCAATAGTTTGTCTCATTGGTCCTCATCCTCTTCACCCTCAAGAGCATTTACTGCATCTTCAACCTCTCCATCATTGTGGTCAAGGGTTTCTATCCCTAGTCCTCTCTTCTAGGCTTCCTTCACTATTGCTAGTTCACTTATCAGACTCCCATGCTATGAATGCATTCTTCAAACATTTCACAGTCAATAGTGATGTATGTTCCTCCATGCGGTCTTAGTCCTTGGACATTAACGCCTCTTGGCCATCACTCCTACTCAAGCGACTAAATCATCGTCTGAATCACAATTGGGTTCACCATGTCTTCTACAACTCTACCCAACTATGGCTGGAGTTGCTCCATTGTCCCGAATGTATTCAGGATATCTACTATGTATTATCCTTAACTGAGGAAAATCTTATTTGGTTTCAGTCATACCTCTAATATCAAGAATAATCCAATATTATTGAACATTGTACCATGTTTTCTTCCTAAAATGGGCACTATGCAAATCCTTTCGTTAACATAAGGCTCATCAATCGGTTTTACTGGTTCTTTAGAAGTTAACGAATCTATCTTCTCCCTTTCAATATCCGGATGTGAGAATCATAATCAACGAGTCGTATGCTCCTCTATGTCTAAAACATGCATGAATATAAGTAGGATAGCTTTAGAAGACTTTCTCCTGCCAGAACAGTTTTTAGGGTTTCTTCCCATAAAACATAAGAACCTCTCGATATGCTCCTAGAAGCTTCCCGCTATAGGGCATTCTGTTGTCTTTCAAAATTTGTCATCAGGATGACTCTTTACTTGTCATTTTCTGCTTGTAGGTCAAGATATATGGTTTTTCCCTACAGGAAAAAATTATTCTAATGGTTGGAAACATTGCATAACCATGAAATTCATTTACATGAATATTTCAATGTACTGGAAATGGTTCACACAACTATGTACATAAATTAATAAATATTTCACCATAACCCCATTCTAATCTTATGTAATTTTATGGGGCCCTATAGTCTTCTTTAATTTATCATAACATGTACTTTCATGAGATTGACTATCTGTCAATAAAAGATAGTCTATATGCTCAACATGCTATTCATAACACACTTCATAACTCTAGGAATCTAGATCTTTGTATAATTGTAATGAGACACATTCAAAACCCCTTTCAATCTGATTTATAAGATCATATCATAAAAAACAAATACTTATCTTTTATTGTTTGTGTGGGCTCTCTCTTACTCTCTTCTTCCTTGCGGAGATTACTAGAATCCATCGATATAGATCTTCTTTCTTCACTGCAATTTTTTCTTCCAAATTTGATCTCATGTAATGGGTAGCGAATCTTTGCATGGGGAATTTGGATTAGATGCAAACTAGAGCGTGTTCTCTTCTCCATTAAAGAAAATACTCCTTCCGACAATCATCATCCTCTTCCTTGGATGATTTCTTAATCGTATGAGGCTCTTCTTATCCACAAAATCCATTAGAGAAGGATAAGATTCAATCCACAAAAACTTGGGTCATTCAAACAATTCATCTAGTTTGGAAAATTTGTCACAACGAAATTCTAGAAAATTCATCTTCAATGACCTGAGTGTATCTCTCAAACCAATTGATTTTTGAATTACGCTCCCAAGTATGGTGAATGAGCCCATTTGGGAAGTGGGTTTTCAATGATTTCTGTTGATTCCTCATGGTTTGATTGAAAATTATCCACATAATGTGTTTCCTCATTAGTGACGGGATTGGTGCAATTCTATAATTATTTTCAAATATTCCTTCGACTTGTTAAATTATTTTTTGAACTCTTTCTTCTTTGAATGAAAGAACATATTTGGAGTGAATGGTTTCATCCCTTTCTTCATTATTTCCATGAGGGAAATATTTTCTTCCTTGGCGCATACTAAGTTTCTCTAGATTTGCCTTGCATTGGATGAAGGCTCCTCAATCACTATGGATACGTATCTATCCTCCAATATGTTTAATAACCTCACCTTCCAAGTGTTGAAATTGGAAGTTTCCTTGAGATAGTATTTCTGTCAAATGGATATTGATGCCATGGCTCTTCAAAAATGTTGCTCAACTCCTTAGGATCTATATAGGCTTCTAGTTGCTTGCACAAACTCAAGTTTTAAAGGGATTAGATCTGATACCATGTTGATTTTTGAGCAATTATGAAGATATTTGAACTTTGGAACATTCTATCAATGAATTATTGAACATATGAATCATTGAATCAGTCAATCACACAAATAAATCATCCACAAGACAAGATATACCCTGGGAAAACCCTCTCAATAAAGAGGATAAAAAAACCAACAATTCTTTTGAGTATAATAGATCAATTTGCAGAGAATGGTTTACACAATAGAAAATTGCTCGATAAGAGAGAACACTGAGCAATAGAGAATAATAATCAACTATCCCAACTTTCCATGTACCCAACACATTAATAACAAGTGAGAAACCTAGTCATGCAAACTATAGTGAACGGTTGCATGCCAATCATGCATGCATGCATTGCAATTTCGAATTGCCTAGGTAGAATAATAATAATTTAGGTAGAATAATAATAATTTACTTATAAAATATCATAGTGCGCCATAGCATATGTGCCATGTTTTTCATTTCGACATTCACTGATGTTGGATTGACCTAAGAGTAAACGTCGCACCATCCAACTAGAAGCTTTATCACTTAGTTAACATGCTAACATAAGTGCCATGGTGATTTAACTCAAGTGTAGTAATGTAAACATTTTAATTAATGCAAATTACTTTAGTTAACTAGTCTACCATTTTTATTGTTTTGGTATGGAAACCTGTGTCAATTTTCTAGTACTCGACATACGTTTCGGACTGCTCATCAAAGTCCATCATCTACCATTATTCAACACTTAGTTAACTATTATTAACTTAATCTTGTTGATTGATTTACTTTAGTCAATATATTGGCAATTCGAATTTCTCTATGCATTATCTCTTTTATTGATGATCTCTTTATCTTTACTGCATGGTATAGATGTGCTAATATTAATTCATCATATCATATTATACTCATAAGAATCCTCACATGTTATGATCATATCATATCGAACCATATAGTCGTTGATAAAGTAATTCAATATAGAGGTAGATGATCTCCAAAGGATACTTAATAGCAATATGTGATCATGGTTAGTAATACATCACATAACATCTATGCTTCAACATACAAATCATTTCACCTATATAAGTGGAGGCCCACCTCAAGGGTACCCACTTTATGTATGACCGCATGAGAATCATTAACTTAATATTACCCACAAGTCTTTAGTATTGTAATCACAAGAATTTACAACATTGCCACCTTAATCATATGATGATATATAGGACTTGATATTACCCACAAGTCCGACTTGATATTACTCACAAGTATGGAGAATGACTCCTGATGTTGTACATTTAACAAGAACAACAACTAAAAGCTTCCTGGATGTTGGAATATATTATATTCCTTGGAAGGTAATAATGTCTTTGTATTATGTCAGAAGTTGTCTATAATCTTATGTAAAAGAGTAATACATTTAACCCATATTTATATGGTGGTGTATTTACTTGTGTAGAGTATTTGTCCATGGTATTGTATTAAGAGATGTTATTTTGGAGAATTATATTAACCCGCATGCAATATGTGAGAGTAATTCCTCCTCATCTCTTAGTATATAATAGGGTCAAGTGAGTCTCTACATAATCATCTATTCTTGATGTAGTAGTGGTACTATTGTGACACTGTTGTACATCATCTATATTCTTTGGGGTATTTGTGCTTTTCTCTCTTGTAATCTTGGAGAAGACATTCTTGAGATAATAGAAGACTACCTTCCCATGGATGTAACCCATTAGGGTGAACCACGTATATCGGTGTTCTCTTGTCCTTTTCTTTTCTTGTTCTTATCTTTTATGATATGTTGTTGGTTGCTTAGATAGGTTAACTAGTTTAGCTTGACTCTACTATTCTAACAATGGAAAGTCTGCTAAAAGTTTTCCTCCTCTAGTCATACACTTGTATTTATAGGTGACCTTTGGGTTCAAAGTCCTACTCAAATCTTCCTCTAGAAGCTTCGCTTGCTTCTAGGCACCGCCATATGGATTTAAAACCTTCACGTGCCTCCTTTCAGTAGGATCCACCACTTATCCTTTTGCAACAATCGCTATAACTACGCAATAACTACTCCAACTACCTCCACAGTTATGCATCCTTCCATTCTAGTCGGCACATCGACTTCCTCTTCTTTTGGTCATCATAACCTCACTCCTAACTTCTTCCACTCTTTTGGTCGACATTGACTTTGAATGTCTTGCTCCCTCTTTTGTCAAGCTACGACTAGAATCCATCACTTTGCTTTGCAAGCCTGTCGCTCTTCAATATTGTTGTTTGTCATTGGCCATAGCTAGTCAGAATTTTCATGACACTTCCCCTCGTTGACTACTAGTCCTACGCCTATTCTGAAGGTCATTGAATATCCTCCAGGTGACTTCAGTCATCTATCTTCGAATAGTCTCTTTGGTCCTGGACGCCCCTACATCATAGCACCTTCTCCCTTGGTGAGGATTCTAATTTATTAACATGTTTATTATCCTTCTCGTTCATTTCTCTCGTAGGTGGTTGAGTTGGGTTAGTTATTGGTTGTAGATTTGTCTCGACAGGGGTTCCTTTCAGGTTTTGTATAGGTCTTCTTCCTTCCTATTCCCCAATTTTTGTGTGAATGCTTTGTTTTCAAGGGGTATGGAGAAACCTTGGTGCTTTTGATGGAAGTTGGAGGAGAGAGTTCCCCATTGCTTTGGAAACTTATCATGTCCATTTCTTTCTTAGTCTATAGACAATGTTTGCAAGTGGGTCTAGAATTATCAGACCTAGAGGAAATAGTAGTTGTTTTCAAATTAATCATTTAGGAATTCCCAATGTAAGTGATTCCTTAGGTTTGTTGAATGACTTATCCATGTGGGTGGTTTAAATTCTATTCAAGATCCTATGGCCTATAGAGTTGCTTCTGGTGTAGAGACTCTCATGGATGGATTTGGGTTAGTGGTTTTGGGTTAAATAGGTCATTTTCTTGGGGTAAAGGAATTGAGTGGAAATCCTTATATGTCGATGAAGGAAGGTTTCTATTCGTTCATAGGCAGAGGGAACCATGGTTCAGTTAGTGAGGTGAGGGAAACTTCTACAAAGGGTTTTAGGGAGATTCAAATACAGTGTAAAAGGTTTATAAAGCAAAAGGCATCTCCTATAAACCTAGTATTGGGAGAATAGGTAAGAATGAATGATGTTGTGGGAATGGTGAAGAAGGCCCTTTCACATCAAGTATTAGGTCATTGATTTGGAGAAAAGGGACTTATAGAGTGTCTGGAGAAAAATTGGGGGATCTTTATTACGTCATGATTCATTACCATTCGTTCTTGTTAGAGGTTGGATTTTTTTTCTTTGGGTCGACTAACAATGCTTCAAATATTTGGATGGGTCATTGGAAACGAGACTTGGCCCCTTTATTGTTGAAACGATGGACCCCTCACTTTGATTCTAGGAAAGAGAGGTGGGACTTGGTATTAGAGTGGATGAGGATGCATGGGAATCCTATTTAATGTTGATATTTTAATATTTTCAAATTAATTGATAATTCTCTTAGTTATTTTATTGAAGTAGATATGTCCTTCAAAGTTACTGTTCATACGATGGTGGCACATATATTAGTAAGAATGGATGAAAGGGATGGAATAACGGAGAATTTGGAATTAAGAAGGGCTTGCATACTCACCTATTATGACTAGATTATGGAGGAGTTCCCTTCATATGCAATAGATGTCATAATCAAGGGAATTTGATTGTAGATTGTCCCTTTCCTTTTAAAAGGAAGGGTTGGATCAAGAAATTGATTAAAACATTAACTAAAAATATTACTTCTATGGAGTATCCAAGGGACCAGATTCTAGGTTGAGTGATGCAAAAGGGTTTTCTATAGTTAATTTGTAAAGACGAATGGAAATTGTGGTTTGGGATTAAAGGAGGTAGTCTTTCCAATGGAGGATTTAGTTTTTTTGACAATTGTCTAAACTGTACCCACTTTGTCTCAGTTAGGCAAGGCTAATTATTTTCCCTTTCATGTACTTTCTAAAGCAATGAATCAGTTAAAACATGTTTCTATAGGTATGGAATTAAGTAGTGGTTTTGACCAGGATCTGGTGGAGAACTCATCTATGGACCTGGTCACAGTTAGGGCCTCTATCCTCTTAACACTAGTGTAGAAGGATTCCTTTGCACTCTTGAGAGTTAGCGGTGGTGCTTTTTCTTCGAAAGCTTCTTCTAAAGATTTGCCTAGGCACTTTTATGAGATGGAAGGTTCTAAAGGTACGTTGCTAGAACATTTGGCACTTTTAAAATTTGCTTCTCCTCTTAATAATTTATTAATGGTGGGCTCTTGGGTTTCTATAGGGAGATTTCCCTCTTGTAACTGCAAGAACGTCAAGATTTTTTAGGGTACTTTGGGACCTAGACTTGCTTTGAAACCCTTTTCTATTTTAGGATCTTCTTTTAATATTGGGGATAAGACCCTAGCCTATTTAAAGGAGCTTCCCTTAGGTGAAGATCAAGAATAATCATCTAACTTGAAACAACGAGTTGTGAGATATAATTTGCCCTCTTATTTTGTGACTATTGGGGTTAAGATTCATGTATTTTCGAATGGATTGCGTCTAAATTTGGGTTATGGCCCTAAGTTAGTGGGGAGAGGGAGGAAATATTCCATACATAAAGAACATGAAAAATAAGGTTCATACTTAGTAGCTAGAAAAAAATTGTTTATTGATGGGGTTGTTAAAACATTAAACACTCTAGAAAGAGTTGATCAATGGGTTGTCTGTCTTTTAATTTTTCAGGGATGGTCAAACCTTTGAAAAAGTTGGCCTTGAAAAGTATTATGGATGAAATTAAAACCAATTTGATGATGCTTTGAGAGATCACGAGTGAAGGTGGGAAGGTAGTAGGGGATTTCAATTATCTATTAGTTGGGTAGGAATTTTGGTTTGTAGATGTCAAGAGAAGGTTTGGGGGTTTGGTTTTAGGGTGGAGAAGTATATCCTTACTTTGTACTTTCAAATATTTGATCGATTTAGGATTGGGATTGGAGCTATTCTCTAAGGAATCCGGAAAAGCGTTTCAAGTCTTGAATCTTTATGGTCCATATAGCGTAAAAGTAAGTTATCAAGAGGAGCTTATGAGTAAAGGTTTATGGAGTAAGGATGGCATAAAGTGAAAACCTAAATTTTACAGTGGGAAATTCAAAAACCTAAATTTTACAGTGGGAAATTCAAATATCTATGTTCCAAATGCTCAAGTGGATGTTGTGCCTGATTTATTTTTGAAAAGATTATAAAAAAATGGTATGCTTGGTAATGATATTGTGAAATTAAAACATACTTGGAGGAAGAAGTAGATTGGTGATGAATGGATAGCTAAAGGATTGGATAGATTCTCAATCTTTAAGGGTCTCTTATTGTATTCTATTAGACTAAATCAAAGAGTTTATGTTGGGGGTGACTCAAATCAATGTCCTAATATTTTGGACATTTCATATGCAAGTAAGATACCTTATATCCCCTTTAAATTTAATGTTGGGTGGTTATCTAAGGAGGAACTTATCAAACTAGTAAAGGGGCTCTGGATTCCTATGATGCAACTCATCCAGTTGCATCATAATAAAATAAAATAAAACAAACTATTACAATATGGGCACATGGAAAAATGCTCAAATATGGTAAGGTGCTTTTAAAAGTGGAAGAAATAATGTAGGTGGTATACGATACTAAACGGGTTGGTTTCTTTTTAGAGACACAAAATCTGAGGTTTCCCATTTAGAATAGAAAATAAGGAAGTTACTTGATGAGAAAGAGGTTGCTTGGAGGTTGAAAGGAAGGGAACTTGACGAGAGCTTGGATGTTGAAAAGAAAGGCACTTTGGCTCAAAAATATTGACGAGAACTAAAAGAAAATAATTAGTAAGAAAAGTTTAGGAAGAATATTAAATGAATTTGGAAATTAAAAATATTGATGCGATAGAGATTTTTAAATTTAAGGATATTACAAAGGTAGGGGTGGATCACCTTTATTCACTTTTCAAGGATAAAGAGACTGTTACATCTATAGAGGTTATAAGGATGTCACTATTTTTTCTTAGCATTGCCAATGAGGAAGTCGAAGTGTTAGGGTCCTATCCTAACCATTTAAGTAGATAGATAAGATGCTATGTATAAATTACACTTCTATAAAATAAGGCCAATATAGTAGGTGCAGTATGAAAAGTAATAATTGTAAGAAGGGTTACTAGAAGGTTCCACCTACTAGAAGATTCATTCTATAGGAGGTATCTAGAAGGTTCCACTTAATAGAAAGTTCCTTCTCTAGAAAGTACCCAAGAGGTTAGATAAAAGTATATAGGGAAATAGTATGAATTGAATGAGATTTCTTATGAAGTATATTATATTTTGAGGTCTGACAATCAAAGTGGGTATTGAAAAGGGGAACATGGTTCTAGAGATAGAAGGTAGGGATCACTCTCTTTGATTATTTACGAGGAGGTAAAACTCATGTATTACTCAAACTACTTACTCCATAAGGACCAAATATTCACCTATCCTCCCTTGTTGGAAGATCTATAGGATAGGTCCCCTAATGGCATAAGGGTGATTTTGTCATTTTTTTAATAATAATATTTTGTGAAATAGGGTTGGAGATAGTAATGTTGTCATGTTAGACTATCATATTCTAGGTACTGATACTGATAATCACATGGAGGGGAAAGATTGTACTACCTAGATTTTATCTTCATCTATATTGGCTTTGGAATATGGAAACCACGTGAAAGTAATTCTTGCTACAAGCGGTTCTCTAATGTTTCTACTCCTTATATCAGGTTACACCATGGGAACAATTCCTCTGGGTTCATTGGGGAGAGACTGAAACTTGCATATTTCCAAAGCTTGTGCCCTTAGGTCATGATTAACCTTGGGGGGGAATACAAGTCAACAAATCAAGAGGAGGTGGTATTTACTTGGTTGCCAATGAGTTTATTAGCATGAATCAAATTATGGATTTGTAAGGCCAAACTCTAGTTGGTAAGTTTTGTGGGCACAAGGTCTCTATGTCTTCATTAAATTCTTAGACATGGTAAGTGTGGGCACCACTTGTGGGGTGTGTCCATATTGTTCACATCTTTGGTCAAGGTTGGTTGGGATTCATCTTTAGGAACAAGGTTTATTTGCTTTGGATATTTAAATGATGTTGATTTATGGATAATACATTCTTGCCCATTAAACCATAACACCCTTTGTTTGATGCATGGGAAGAGTTTGAAGTTAGTACCCTAGTGTGGGTCAAGCTACTTAGTCTGCATATTGATTTTGGCATTAAAATGGATGGAAGGAGATTGGTGATCTCTAGGAAAGTTCATTATCAAGGATGATAATTTTAAAATTAGTCTCTCATTTAGTGGCTCACATTTCAAGTAGAGATAGATATTCAACAGGGTTTGTTTGAATCCACAGAAATGGTGGTGGGTCACAATTCTTATAATCAATCCTTGGACTACCTTAACATTCCATAGATATGGGCATTGTCATGAATATGGGCATGTCATGGTTGATTGCAACACGATTTTTCAAAATAAAAATTGGAAATGTAAGGCCTTGGAGGAGGTGATAAAAGAAGGAAGGTTACTATGTAATTCTCAAGTTGCTTCATTCGAAATTAAGGAGTAGGGTGGGATGGAGTTGAATTCCTATGAATATTTGAGAATATTGGAAGGGAAACAAGAGGACCTAATTGTATCGAAGTACGGGATATGTCCAAAATATTAATTGTCGGTTCTAGGCATTCAAAGGTTTGGAAGGAAATTTTCCTTGAATTTTTTGGTGATTTGGATATCATTCCATCACAACTGGACACGTTGGAGACTCTATGGACCAAAGGAGTGGCCACTAACGATATCTCAGATAAGAAATCTAACATTGCCTCCTACTTGCTTGTTATGGGTTCCCAAGTCCTTCTAAATGTAATATTGGTCACTGATCTTAGATGTTTTGATCATTCAAAAATTAATACTTACGGGGGATTCAAAAGATAGTCCTCAAGTTGACGTTGGTGGGAAAACAATTTACTCAACGAGACTATCTATTGATTCAGATCCTCACTTTATTCATACTTCTATCCCTCCTGGTTTGACCAATCTTGGTTCCTCCAATTCTTCCCATCGGGGTTGAAACCACCATCTGAGACCTAGGGATAACTCACAGGAAATTGGGGACTCTCGAGGGGTTGGATATGATCAGGTGAAGGAGTCCAACAATTTAAATGTTGACTCACAAATCCACACAAGAGAAAGTGGCCAGAGAGGTACAACAAGGTAAATAGAGTCTCATTCTAATGGTACTTATAGTAGGAACAACCTCTAAGATGGTTCATCCATGAAGCTTATGCCAATGAATATGCACATTTTGGGGGGGCAGTCCAAAAGGGTTTCTTTCAAAGAGTTGGTGGACTTGGAAAAACCTGATGTTAGAATGATAGAATAATCTATGGGGAAAGGGGACCCCTTGGTCTATGATCTTCAAAATATGCTTGGTGATTGGGACTTTTATGTTTTGGACTCTGTGGATTTTTTTGGTGATTTAATTACTATATTTAATATAAGTATTACTCTAGTCAAATGATTTTGTGTGTGCTTAGGTCTATCCATTTTAGTTCACAACAAGATCGTGTGATACTGATTAACCTTGCTAAATGTGCATGGGCCCTATGAGGGTAAGAAAACATTCTCAAATAATTTATTTCCATTACATCATTTTAGGTGGATAATTGTATTGTTGGAGGGGGACTAAATTCTCAAGATTTAAACGAGTATACATATAATTAGTAATGACAGAACACAAATCCACATAGAAACACATTTAATATAGACACATAATGTTTACGTGGAAAACCCAAAACCGAGAAAAACCACCAAAATAGATCTATTATCTCCCTTGACCTAAACCGACCAAGTCGGGCCAAGTGAGATAGCCACCACTCACCTCTAGGACACTTTACAATCGAGCCTCCTCAAGCCTTATAAATGATTCTTTACATGGAATACCATGAGAAGATACTATGGGCCAAAAAATTCCATGGAAAAATACCATTGGCCACCAAATACCATGGGCCCAAAAACATGTGCTAGACCTAAACCACATTTGAATCATTCCCGAGTCAAGATTAACCCTAACAACCCCCCCTTTAAACTTGACTTGGAGTAAACACCAACCTCCCTCATTTTTTTACAAAGGAATCTCATATACACCCCTATCACCTAGGTCTATCTCCTAAGTTTACCGGTTTGTTTCCAAGGGTATGCATGCATTACCAGGTCTTACATCCATATGCCCATTTACATGCATACTGCTCCATTAATTTTTTTCATGTGTCTTCATGGTGACTACACCAGCACCATCCATTGCTTCATCCTCTCGCTTTTCCATGCTCGCTTTCTTACTCGTCTTCTACCATGCTCCTTTTCAACCTGCATACAACCTTGTCATTGACGTCCATATAAAAAGAATCCATATACCATATTACATGGATCCTCAACCGCTATAACCACCAGTTCTCTAGGAATTCTCTTCTCATACATGGTTCATCAATATTGGTCCTAAAATTAATATTAAACCATCTCACATTCCTCTCACAATCGAAGACTCAACCTCTCTAATCCACATTAAGCTAGGCTACGAGTACACCTGCCACCATCATACCTACCTAGTGGTTCATTCCACACTTGATGCAACATCCCTTCTCTATGCATAAGAGGGATACCTTCTACTTCTAGCACCTGGGAAAATTACATTCTAACTGGGAACCCAAAAATATTTCTAGGGTGTTGGGTGCCATTGAACATGCACCCCACAATTAATTGAAAAAACCAAGTACAACACAACGAGCACAACTATATGCCAAACCATGGCTCTTATACCAGTTCTTGGGATTTAAATGAGCATACATATAATTAATAATGAGAGAACACAAATCCACATAGAAACACATTTAAGATTGACACACAATGTTTACGTGGAAAACCCAAAACCAAGAAAAACCACTATAATATATCTATTGTTTCCCTTGACCTAAATCAGCCAAGCCGGGCAAAGTGAGCTAGCCATCACTCACCTCCATGCCACTTTACAATGGAGCCTCCTTAAGCCTTATAAAGGATTCTTTATATGCAATACCATGGGACAATACGATAGGCCACCAAATACCATGGAACACCAAATGACATGGAAAAAAACCATTGGCCACCAAATATCATGGGCCCAAAAACACGTGCTAGACCTAAACCACCTTTAACTCATTCCTGAGTCAAGGTTAACCCTAACATAAATCTGAAATTGAAAAGGGATGAAATATGGGGTTCTAATGCATGGGAAGATATATTAATGCATTATTTTATTAACAAATTTGAAATGGTAGGTTGGGTATATTTAGAGTCTATCCAACTTTGGTTGAGTTGGAGTAAAAATAGATCTGGTTCAAGTGGGTTTGCAAAAAGACTTGATCGTTTCCTTGCACACAATACTCTTTTGCAAAAGGTGAATAGATTTAGAACCTGGTTGGCAATCTTGGATGCTCAGACCACTTCCTTATATTTCTAGAACTAATAAAGGTCGTTGAAAAACCTGGAGCTCCTTTTAAATACAATCCTAGCTGGACAAAAGAGGAATGTTTCCATATTTTAGTAAGGTCAAAACCAAAATTATTGACGAGAATTTCAAGGAAAATGTTTTTTCCTAGTAGGAAAGCAAGAGACATCAGAAGAGGGATTGTCAACTCAAGGAGGTGGAGAATAAACTTGAGTTGGTTTTTTCTAAAAACCCCACTTAGAACTTTGAAAGGGACTTCTTCAATAAGATTGCATTATTAGAACAAAAAGGAGCTTTTGGAGCAAGAAAAATAATGGAGGATTGAGGGTATGGCATTATGGATTTCAACAAGTGACAAGAATATCAAGTATTTCCAAAAAATTGCTAGTCAAGGAGAAATAATAATTTAATTTGGGAATTGTCTAATAGGTTTGGTAGAAAGGTTATGGTTTTTTGTGATATCGAAAATCTTGGGGTGCAACATTTCAAGGACATTTTCATGGAACCTGTTAGAGACAATATATGGAAAATTTTGAAAGTTGTGTCTTATTTTTTGAGGTTTGTTACTGAATAGGAAAATAATATTATTTACAAGGCTTCCACAAAGGAGGAATCCATGGTTGTTCTTATATCCTTCTATAAAGATAAGATCCTAAGTCCTTATGGGTGGGATGGTGAATATTTAATTGATTTCTTCGATGTACTTGGAGATGACCCATTGATAGTAGTTGAGGAGATCAAGAAGACTGGAAATATGCCAAGGAGTTTCAATTCCACTTTTTTGTCCTTGATAACTAAAGTGATTTTCCCTGGTACTTTTGATGAATCCATACATATCTCCCTTTGAAATTGCATGTATAGAATCATCTCTAAGGTTATTGCAATCAAAATTAAAACCACTTTTGTTAAATCTTGTTTCTCTTGAACTTTTTGGTTTTATGAAATCTAAATTGATCCATGGGGCCATAAGAGCTACCCAAGAAGTATTGCACACAACTAAAAAATCCCATATCCCTATAGTAGTGATTAAACTATACATGCCAAAGGCCCGTGACAGGGTGTCCCTCCTTTATCTTAGATTTCTTCGTATACATGTTGGTTTCAAACTGCCTATAGTTAAATGGATAATGGGTTGTTTGACATCATGTTTTTTTGTTGTTTTGATTAATGGGTCATGCATTGAATTATTTAGTCTTTCCAAAGGTTTGAGACACAGATGCCCCTTATCCCCTTATCTCTTATTGTTGGTTACATAGGGAATAAGTTGAGTGTTTCTAGAAGCTTGAATACAAAGGAAATTACTTGGAATCAAAGTTGGGAGAAGGGAACAATTAACTCATCTATTATTTGTGGATGATGTTTTACTCTTTTGTCTCTATTCTAAAGTGAAAGGTAGTTTATGTAATAGATGGCTCTCCAATGGAGTAAAATTGGTTCTCATTAAATCAATCCCAAATGCCATTTTAGTTAATGACTTATTTTGGCACATATCCCATAATGTATATTAGATAAGATCAAGAAAGTGTTATTTAACTATCCCTAGAAAGATAAATGTAATTATAACATATCTCATTTAACAAGCTAGGAGGTAATTGTATCTCCTAAGAATTAGGGTGGTGTTGGGCCAGGGATAGAAGGGCAGAATTCATATTGAATTCTGCCTAAGTAAGGGAAAAAGAGTATAAAGAAGAAGAAGGAGGAGCTGCGACATAGGAAACAACATCAAGGAAAAAGGGAAGGATAGTGCGACAGAATAAGAAAGAAAAGGAGAAAGGAAAAGAGGAGGAGCGGGACGAGGAAGCTGTGCCAGTTTTGTAAGCTACAACGAAAGTACATAGTAGGAGATGTGATGACGCGGCAGAATATTCGTGGAAGCAGGTGTGCAGATAAGGTAATGACCAGAAAGTGACAGTAAGGCATGATGCGGAGAAGCAACAGCCCTTAGCGATTATGGGTACAAGCTCGGCTGGAGCCGACAAAAACCACACGCATAAATGCATTTTTGTAAGTCAGGTCGATAGTGCCTCTTTGGTCATATTTTTCTAGAATAGGAAAGACAACCTATGGGCTGAAGATAATAAGTCGACTGAGATAGAGACTGTAGCTGATTATGTTAAAGTCTATATCAAGTCATGATTGAGACTGTAACAAGCATGTATGGGAATATATCAAGTCTGTAGTAAGGCTATAAGAGGAGAAACCCAAGCTGTACATGGGTTAGTCGGTCAATCAGTTACCCTATTAGCTAGTTCTTGTTAGATGTTTTTTTAGCTGCGTAAATGATACACCAGTTTTTAGTAGTTAACTTTGGATCGCTGAGTGCATCGGAGTAAGTGGATCTGCAGCTGAGCGCACAAACAAATAGAGAAGGTTGATTTGATCCAGGATGTGTGCTATCATTGAGTAGGAGTAGAGTAGAGTGATAAAGATAGAGAATAACAAAGAGCATGAGAGGGAAAATAAGTCTATACAGATAGAAGAGGAGATCTTGAACATAGTTTGTAGCTTTGTGTACAAACAAAAGGTGCATCTATTTTCTCATGCCAATTCCAAATGAAGAGCACCTTGTGGTTTTTGCCCGGATGGGTTTCCATGTTACATGTTGTGTACATGTGTGAATGTTGAATAGCTTAGACAAGTGCCTATTTACTGTGTTAATGATTGATTGGTTATTGTGCTTTAAAGAGATAATTGTATGAATGTTGTATTTCAAGTAATGAATATATCTGTGATGACTGTTCACTGTGGATTTGCATAAGATTGCATAAATAAGGGCGAGTAATACTTCAGTATTGATATATAAAGTGAAAACCACCAACCCACCTTCCTGCTCTTTGTTGGAAACCTAGCACAGGGCCAAGGACTTAAACACCCTCCCACACAAACTGTGGAAACATAGTTTTGGTAGTTACCCATAAGAACTGAGATATCTCGGGTGAGACGACATCTATGTTGCAGGTGCTACTGGCTGGGCTCTTCTCCATCGGGCCGATATCTTCGGCTTTGTTGCCCTGACCAGAGAGAGAGGAATGAACCTGGGCCGCAGGGGGGAAAAGGCCAACAGGTGGTTAGTACATTAACAACATTTTCTTATTTCTCCAATCACTTTCAACCAAGTCTCTTTGGAATTTGATGACCACAGATGATTTGTGCAGAATGATCATAATTGAAAAACATATAGCCCCCCTTCACCCTCATAGGCTGGAATAGAAAGAGAAGAGTATTCATAATGCCTTTAATTAGTGGAAAGCCTTGTCATTAGCTTATCCATTCATAGGTTGGTGCTTGTCCTGGAAGTTTGGCTTAGCTAGAAATTTTAGAGTTGGTGTAGATGCAATTATGAGTTTTGCAGGGGACATTTTTCTCCCAAAATTTTTAATAATACATTTCCAAGAACAAGGAAGGTGTACATTACACAAGTTTTAAAATGCCATGACTACTTCGACATAGAGGCATGGTTGGCTCTAAGTTAAAGATTTAGGATTTATAGGGTGAATGGGCTCTGAACTGGGGTATATTTGTGATGTAGCTTATAAAGAGACATGTAAGACTCATGGATGAAGCAAATGAACTTGTCTATCCCTATAACAAGATAGGAGTGAATTATATTGCAAATCTAGGGTACATAGCGTTACATTCTCCCTTGGATTCGGAAGTTAGATGGTGATAGAAGAAATTGTGGAAGATTAAAGCCCCTCCTAAAACGATAATTTTTCTATGGCTTCTTCTTAACAAGAAGGTGTTAACTTGGGATAGGTTAAAAAGGATAAATAAAGTAGGCACTAGTATATGCATTCTTTGTAGATTCAAAAAAACATTAACACCCAGTTATTCCTAAATTTCCCATTCTCATGACAAGTTTGGAAGAAGGTAGAGCACCAATTATTACTACGACACATGTAGGATAAATCAACTTGGAAAAGTGTTTTATAGCGAAAGAGAATTACAAGAGTTTCAATTAATGTCAATCTTGGTTATATGGAGCATCTAGTTGGAAAGGAACATCAATTTTTTTTAGGAAGTTTAGATGCCTATACATTGGATGTTGGAATTGTCCCTTTTTCCTATCTTTTCCATATCATTTCCCAATTCGTTTCAACCATATTGCATGTTTTCCTCATAAAAGCACCAGCTTAGAGAAGGTACAATCTATTACCCAACTTGTTATATTAATGCATAGTTTACTTGTAAATTAGGATGGTGTTTCCTTTTTAAGGAAACTACTGATGGATTAATGAGGATGAATGCAGATATTGGACATTGATGCCCTAGCCTGCTAAAATACGCACTAAGAAAAGCCTTATAACATTCTTTGACCTCTTCTTTGGATTCCTAGGACCTAGCTCAACTCGGTTCATTGACAGAAGAAGGTATTTCAGGATTGAAACAATCCATTCATCCATCCACATGGCCTGTTATGTTAAGGGAAAATAGAATGGCACAAATCGTTGAAGATGATCACATTGTTCACTATTTTGTAACAATTTATATTTTTACAAACAACTTGAGAATCAAGGATTCTAGGACCATTCGAATTAAGGGGATATAGAGTTTATTTTGGGAACTAGGTAGCTTTATAGTTAGAAGCAGATAGTGTTTACGCTTAGTTAGTTAATCCTTGAATCCATTCGTACAAGATGTTGTTGGAAATTGACATTGTATCTGGCACACTGAATTTTTAATAAAAATTGGCAATATTTTGTTAATTTCCTGAGCATGTACTTATTTTTAGTTTCTTAAGGCGACTCTCTTAGGAGGTAAGGGCCCACTTTCTCATAGAGCTCGCCCAGTTCGATTAGTTGTAGGATTTCTTAATTCTTTTGGTGTAATAAATTGTTGATATAGTCTCTACCTGTAGATTATGCAAGTGGTGTGTTGTTAGATCCATTAGTTACTTGTAAGGTTAATACGTTATTGAAATAGTTAGTTCAATTAAGTGTGTGAATTTTACATTGTTGAAACAATTGATTACTCAACATGCGTAATTTATCTTAAGGTATGCAATTAATTTCTTGATGATAAGTGCTAGAACAAGCTTGATTCCTTGTTGGATTGATATCATAGGTTGAACCTGTTATGATTATTTACTGCTGAACATATATGGAAAATATGTGATTGCAGCGCGTTAATGAGTAGAATTGAGAATTATGGAGTTTGGATCTTGTGTTACTTGCATGGAATATATCTTTCATTCTTGCATGAGTGATGATTGGATTCAAAATTCTTGCAAAAATAATATAAAATTTATCTTCTTGCAAAAGTCTTGTAGATGCTTTATCTTTATGAACAGTTTTAGATTTCCATTCTTGCTTGAGTGATTGTATTCTCTTGTGAAGAGTGATTAATTTTCAGAGATTGAATTAGCAGAATATTTCTTGAAAATTGAAATAGTATTTGGAATGAAAAGAATTCAGTGAGAAAGGAGTTACATAACAGTTTCAGCAACTAGGTTGTTTAATTAAGCATTAGTTGATTTGGGTGATTGTATGAGAAATAGTGTAAGAAGCTTAATTTTTATGCCTAGACTTTGCTTGATTTCCTTTGAAATAACCAAACTTATTTGGGTTAACAATTAATGAATTGAGAACTTTGATTTCCTAATTAACTAGACAATTAAAGCCACCAACATTTTGGTGTCGTTGCTAAGGAAGGCGGTTGATAGACATAAATGCATAGTTGACAATGTTTTCTTTCCTTTGGTAGCCTTGATCTTGAGGTTTCAGGGCGGTAAGACGTAGTGAAGAGCTAGGCTGTCACACCCCGGTTTTGACCCCGTTTGCATGATGTATATATTATAATTAATCGTGGTGAGGAGCTAAAGGCAAAAGCCCCACCATCGATTTGGTTGTGTATGTTTCGGCAATGGGGATAGTTGCCAATGGTATATCGTGCTATTCAACACATTATAATGTGGCATCATGTAAATATGCACATCAAATAAAATAAACCATGACCAGCTACGGCAGTGCAACGTTGAATGAAAAGGGCATGATTCCAAAGGATAAGGGTGTGGAGGATGTCAACCTTGGTCTTGGGGGGGAACCCATGTGTTGCCAAATTGTTTTGATTTGCCATATTCCCTTGTCAACCTCTTTATTGTTTTGTTGAGGTAGTTGGGGTAGTTAATGTTGAGTGGTGGTGGTTGTGGCAGGACTGTCCATCCTTGCCCACGTACCCACTCCACCAACGAACTTCCTCTTCTCTCGTGTGGGGCAGAAGAAACATTCTTCCACGACCTTCCATTCACTTCACTCCTTCCCTGGTCGGTTCATGCTCACGCAGAGTGGTGTCTGTTCATCTTCCTCACGCCGAAGGGAAGCCTGCTCATCCGTGCGCATAGGGGAGCTGCTCACGCTCACAAGGGACGCGCAGGCGGAGGTCAGTTCATTTTCCTCACGGGATGATTTGTGGGTTCAGCGTTATTGTTGCTCATGTACCAGGCTGGGATTTGTTTGGCCACTATCGCCCACGATCTTTCCTGTGGAGAGCCATCTCTTACGCTCAGGGACTGTGTTGCGGCCTGTGTAAGTCCTTTTCGTTGTTTAGTTGTCCAGGATGGACTGCTGTCTTTCCTCATGCTGTAATTTTCGTTGTTGATTCTATATGTTGTTACATTTGGGGTCTGGTGCAAGTTTCCCTCCCGCACAGACCGTTGGAGTCGTTTTCCCATGGTTGTGAGCCATGCTCACTGATTATGTTTGGGGACTGTGGTATTCCCCGCGTTTTTATTGGCTGTTGATTGCCACCTCTGTTGTCTGAGTTTCTCCCTATTTTGGGACTGTGTGAAGTTGCCAATTATAGTCGTGGATGCTATCTGTTGTGGTCTGCGTTGTTGTTTCCTTGTCTGCGCTAGGAGTTGGGCTTCTCCTTTGCTTTGAGACTGTGGTTGTGCCATCACTCATTATGAGGTTGGGTTGCTGAAGTACCCTGGTTTTGGGTGTTTTTATTGAGTTGTTTTGGCCACACTAGAGCCAAGAACAACTCTGAGCTGTCTTGTGGCTTGAGCTGTGTTTTGCCTTTGTTGGGATTGTCATCCTGTTGTCTTCACAGGGCTGTGAAGGGATTGTGTTGCTGCGGTATGCAGTGGTTAGTCTTCGGACTATTGAGAGTGGGATTAGAGGCTGGGTATGCTTGAGAAGGCTGGTGTTGTGACCACCATCTTAGCATTAGCCTTTCCTAGCTCTTGGATGACTTGGTAAATTCCAATGGTGTTGCTGCTTTGTGAACCTTGGCTATGTGTAAGCCTGCGTTGACCCTTATTCCTTGAGGAATCATGCCCAACTCGGGCGTGGCAGTGTTGCTGAGAGATTGATGAGCACGTTGGCCTATGATTGGGTGGAACGTTGCAGCAACGTAGCTGGTTGCAGGGCGAGTTCTTCATCAAAAGATAAGTACTCATGATTGTTTCATCTCTGCAATTTAATCTATTGTTTTATGAATAATGATGAACATGTTGCATGCTGGAATGTATACGTTTGCTTCCGCTGGATGATTGAGTAACTGTACATCTTTGTATGATGGATCATGCATCTTAGTATGCATTTGCATTTGAAGGATTATTCATCATGTTATGCATTCTGTTTTAGTTAAATGTTTTTGATTTCAGCATTTATCCAGCTCCATGTTCATGGGGCTGTTTGCCCATATGTATTGCTGTTGGTGTTCATCGCATCCTCTTCGCTGGTGTGACGGATGGGTACGTGACATAGACATCGTTCGAGAAACTATAGTGGGATCTGGGCCTCAGAGCAATATATGAAATGTAAGCCTGAATGAATAGGAGAAGAAAAGAACATGTGACCCCCAAAGATAATAACCCCACATTTGGAAGGAGATGTGGTAGTGGAGAAGTACAACTTGGGAGACATACATTCATAGATGAGTTGATATCCAAAGAATATTATTCGGCTTTAGGGTATGGATGAAGTGTTGATCCATAAAGGAGGAACCCCTACCTGACTCCTCCTCATCTTGAGTCATCTGTTGAAACAACCAAGGTTGAATATTTGAGTTCAGTAACAAAACCAGATGTAAAGCCAAATTCCGGGAGAGGTGTCGAGGATCAGGGGAATGTTGTAGATAACATAGGAGGAGAAGAATTTGTGTACTAAATCAATGAACTAATAGTGACCACAGAAGAGTATGAGAACTTTCATTTTGAATATAAGTAAAAAGGGGATTTAGAAGATTGGATAAATCCCGAAAATAAAGGGAATTTAGAGAAATTAATGGTAAACAACAATGATGAGGGAGTAACTACCTTGAATTCCCTATTGGGAATATTCAGGATGAAGCTCCTATGAATAATATCCCTCATTCCGCTCTTCCAACATTCCATGGGTTATTTGGTGAAGATCTAGACAAGTTCTTGTTCGAATTTGATATCCTCTGTCGAAGTTATGATTACATCTTAGCTGCACAGAAGTTGAAACTATTTTCTGCGACCTTAAAAGGGAATGCATTGAGATGCTTCATTGGCTTGGGTAGAGAAACCATTACAACATGGGATCAAATGAGGCAACATTTCCTCAACAAGTTTCAGGATTATTGAAGGACATAAGAACGACAAGAAGAGATTTTCAAAATGACCCAGAAAGAAGATGAAAGCCTTCAAGACTTTGTGGAGTGACTCTAGTATAATATGCAAAGATCAAGGCATCTTGACGTGGGTCAAGACATTTTGAAGACTTTTATGCTTCAAGAATTTAGGGATGAGTGCTTAAACATGCTGAACATGCTAGGAAAGGGAGGCATGTCGAGGGAATCATACAATGACAAAGTGGAACTTTGTCGCAAATGTTCTAGAGGATTTGCTAGAAACAAAACTCACACATGGGATGTTTATAGTAGAGCACATAATTTAGCCAATAGTGGACTTACAATAGCGAAAATCGATAACCTATTTGAAAATTTTAACAGTGGCGTGATGAAAGGTGAAACAAAAGTAGGCTGAAGAAGATCTAACACTAAACATATTTTGTCTTAAGTGTAGAATAAAAAAAAAGGAATGTCCACTTGACAGCATTGAAGTGTGTGGCCTTTGTGAATTAAATCATGATACCAGGATTTGTCCTTCACTACCAAAGATCAAGGAAACGCTGCAGGCATCAAGTAAGGAGGTTGAACAAGCTTATTTCATTTCTCTGAAGAAGCCATGACAACCCCATGGCCCATGTATGAATTCAATTTTTACACCTTTCAATACTTGGAATAATATGTATAATCAACCTTGGTTCCAACAACAATATCAATGCCCTACCAATCAGTGACAGTATCCTAATCAACCTCTTGCTTAATATCCTACACCATGGACATCATGGCCACCCCATCCAAATCAACTTGTTCCTCAGTCTCAAGGATGGAGAGGCCCTTTTCAAGGAAATCAATTCCCTTCACCTCCACATTATCAACAACCACAGTTGTAACTCCCTCCAAATGCCTTACCAAATAATCCTTCACTACGACCTCAAATTTTGGTAAAACCTAACTCTAATCCTCATAATAAGGTGGTGCAACAAGTTAAAATTCCAAATATGCCATCCTACACTATCACGACAGTCTAGTGTAATGATTTTCACTTGTGGTCAGGAAGGGTGGTAGAACCAATAGTCCCTTGTGGTAGATCAAAAAGACGAGCAAAACGAGAAATAGCCTGACAATGAGCTGATATAGCATCTCCTAGTAGGGAATATGTTGCAACATCAGCTAAAAGTGCTCATGCATATATTCCATCAAATCAACCCTACCCGAAGTGATTGACTTTAACAAATACAATAGAGCACCCCTACTTTGATCTCCTAAGGGAATTGGAAAATATTTATGTCAAAATTCCATGGCTACAAGCCATTCATGATGTGATAATTTATGATAAAAAAATAAGGGACTCATGTGTAAAGAAACTTGGCATAAAACTCAAGGATCCCCTCACATATCATGTGGCGGGAAAGCTATAAGAATTAATGTCAGGGAAAACTCCAACTGTTAAATACAATGACATACAACACAAATTGGGCAGACAATGATTATGAATGTCTTAGTGGACTTATGTGCAGCAATAAACATTATGACAATTGATACTATGCAAGAACTTAGACTCCCCAACCTTAGACCAACCCTCACTGTGTTGGAGTTGGTTGATATATCCACTATTTGACCAGAGGGAACTTTGGACGACCTTGTGATTTATGTCGACTCCTAGGAGTATCCTATCAAATTCCTCATACTTCAACCAAAATTTTAGTTGGGGGGGCATTGATTAATACTAGGCATACCATGGTGGGCTACAACTGATGCCTACATTAGCTACCGATTGGGATCTATGGCATTTTTTTATGGAATTGACATAAAAAAACATTACCCTTTACCCACCTGCCAAGCCAAGTAGTGACGTTGAATCTCTGTTATGGGTCTATCTAAAACAATCCTTGTTGAAACAATTCCCTTAGTTGTCAAATATAAAATTAGTCAAATTGATATTGAGCCAGGAAGGACTTCAAATATTAATCCCAATCTGATACCCCGATAGATTAAGCACCTGGATGAGTTGTTGAAAGAACACAATGAGGCCTTCACATGGGAATATACAAATATGAATGGAATTCCTTTTTAGCTGTGTACCCATCATATTTATATCAAAAGCAACTTTTGTCCAATTTGCCAACCCCAATGTAGAATGAATCCTAACCCGAAGGACAATGTGAAGGAAGAACTTCAAAGTCTTTTAAACACATTCTTTATTTATCCAATATCATATAGTGAGTGGGTTTCCCACTAGTAATTGTTCCTAAGAAAAATGGCAAGTGGCATATATGCGTGGATTATAGAGAATTGAATAAAGCCACACAAAAGGAATATTTTCTTTTGTCGTTCATCGATCAAGTTTTGCATACTTTGTCTGGGAAAAAGTTATTTTCCTTTTTGGATGGTTTTAGCAGGTATAATCAGTTACAAATTACCACTGAAGATCGGGATAAAACTACCTTGACTTGTCCCTGGGAACTTTTGTATCCATGGTACTTCCATTTAGGTTATGTAATGCACCAACAACCTTGCAACAAGCTATGATATGTATATTTTATGACATGGTTAATGGCTGCATCGAAATTTTTATGGATGATTTTACACTGTATGGTAGTGATTTTGATGAAGCTCTAAGAAATCTTAAAAAGTGTTAAAACGTTGTAACTAACCCACCTCTCTTTAAGTATAGGAAAATGTCACATGATGGTGAGTGAAGGGGTGGTTTTGGGACATTTCATATATGTTGCAGGGATCTAAGTAGACCCTACTAAAATAAAGGTAATCTTGAATATTCTAACCCCATGGACACAAAGAGAGGTACATAGATTTTTGGGACATACTGGTTACTACCGTGAATTTATTGAAACTTTTTCCAAATTAACATCTCCTTTGTTTTCCCTGTCGACAAAAGATGTAGAGTTTACTTGGACTAATAATTGCCAATTTTCCTTTGCAGAATTAAAGAAACGGTTGTCCACAGTTCCTATCTTATGTGGGCCTAATTGGACCCTCCCTTTCCACATTTCTTCATATGTTTTAGATATGTATATAGGAGTTGTTTTGGGACAACAAGAAGACCATAATCCATATGTTATTTACTACATAACCAAGAACATGGCCCTTGTTGAGCTCAATTATACAGTGACCAAAAAGGATTTCCTTGTTGTTGTGTATTCCATCAACAAGTTTTGGCATTATATCACAAGTTATCCTACCTTCGCTCATGCTAATCACTCAATTATTAGGTATTTAATGAGCAAACCTGTTACCAATTCTAGAGTGAATAGGTGGTTACTCTTGCTACAAGAGTTTGATATTACCATTATCTATATACATGGTAAGGAGAATGTTGTTGCAGATTTTCTATCTCGACTGAATAATAGTGATGATGATTTACCTGTCAAAGATTCTTTTCCTGACAAACAACTTTTTGTAGTGCCTATTCATTCACCATGGTAAGCAGATATTGCTAATTATCTCATTGTAGGGAAGTTACCACCTCACTTGTCTAAAAGGAAAAAGAGAAGGACCATTCAACAAATTGCTAGGTATTGTTGGATAGGTGTGTATCTCTTTTATACTGCATCAGATCTTGAAATTCGACAGTGTGTGAGAGATGAAATTCATAGTATTTTGAAGGCTTGTCATGATGAGCCTTGTAGAGGGAACTTCGTCGATTCAGAGAACTGAGCACAAGATACTCTGTATGGGGTATTTTTGGCCCACTCTGTTCCATGATACAAAAAAATATGTACAAGCATGAGAAAATTTCCAAAGAATGGGTCAACCTAACAGGTTGGATGAAATGTTATTTTAAGCACAGCTAGTGGTCGAGTTTTTCAAGAGACGGGCCCTCGATTTTATAGGGCCTATCAATCCTCCATCAAATCAAGAAAACTATATCCTGGTCTAGACAGATTACATGACCAAGTGGGTCTAGGCCAAGGCATTAAACATGGCCATTGAACATGATATCTCAAATTTCTTGTATGGACAAATTTTCACTCGTTTTGGGGTACCTAAGGAGATAGTTACATATGCATGATCACAATTTGCATCTCATGAGATTGAAGAGCTTACACAGAAATACCACATTCAACATAGGATAACCTCACCATATCATCCACAGGAAAATGGCCAAGTGGAAAGTACTAATAAGGTTATTGAAGCCATCCTCACTAAAACTATGAAAATCCATCGTAGGGACTAGGCTTATAAAAGACTACCAGAAGCACTTTGGGTGTATAGGACTACATGGAGACTCACACCAAGATTCTCTCCTTTTGAGCTAGTGTAAGGTAAGAGTGTTGTATTTCACATGGAATTTAAAATTAAGATGATAAGGACTGCTTTGGAAGCGAATCTCGATTTGACAAAATCTTAGAGGAATTGGACGAACCAACTTAATGAGTTTGACGAAAAGCGCTCGACTATTGTACATCAAACTTCTATAGTTCAACAGTAGCATTCCAAATGGCACAACCATTTTATCAAAAAGAATATCTTGCAAGAGAGGGATTGGGCTTTGTTGTACGATTTTCACTTTAAGGATTTCAAGGGAAAATTGCACACAAGGTGGTTAGGGCCTTACAGAGTGGATACGATATTTGAGAATGTGACTGTTCAACTTACAACAATAGATGACACCTAGACACCGCTGTTTGATGATGGTCATTGATTAAGGTTTTATCATAAGACTCTCTAAGGATGCATTTGTTGCTCGTGATGTCACAGGTTAAGACTATCGGTTTGTCGATGGAGAGGAGCTTGCTCCCGCTCCATCAAAATTTTGTTTTTGCTATGTTAAAAAAAAAGACGTACATAAATGAATTGTTTTTGTGTTTTTTTGTTGCATTTTATTTATTTATTTTTGTTAATAAGTCGCATCTCGACTTCGCAGACAAGATCTTCTTGCAGGAGTTGATGGGAGTATGGTGGTTCGTGTGCAAAATTGCAAATTGTTGTTCAGGTTAGCAACGATAATCACGCTGGGTGAAACGATTTTTGTTTTATCTTGCGTTTAGGGCCAATCAATTACCGAAGTTATATATGCCACCAACAGATTATTCCTTGATAAAATATCTTCCCTAGCCATCCAATTTTCACCTATCTATTAAACCGCTATTTCTACCAGTTGCTAAAACATTGCTTAGTTGCCCGATAATTTCTTTACTATCATCTAAAACTCCGCCAAATTTCCCGCTATTAGCTAAAACTCCGCCAAATTTCCCACTATCAACTGAAATCTGCCAAATTTCCCACTATTAGCTGAAACTCTACCAAATTTCCCACTATCAGCTGAAACTCCGCCAAATTTCCCACTATCAAATGCAACTTCACCAAATTTCCCGCTATCAACTAAAACTCCACCAAATTCAGCACCATCATCTCAAAACCCCCAGTTCTATACCGTTGGATGAGTTCTGACATACCTTTGCTACTAGCTTAATGTTTTAGATTCTTTTTCTTAAACAATGCCAATTTCTTTATACACCAATGTTGTCAAATTCTCTATTTATCAATGAAACACTACAAATTCTATCAATTTCTCCATTTATTGGAGAAACCCTACAAATTCCCTGGTTATTTATTGAATCCCACAGTTTCTTTTCTAGTTCAATGTATGAATTAGTGACTACTATAAATGAACGTTGGTGTTCTTGATTTAGTATTGCACAAAGATCACACTCATCAATGTAAAAGTGTCGTCATAAATATTTAATTTGATGCACACGAGTGCCATGTCAAAATTTTCTCATCGACACCTCACCTCGGTAAGTGCTACAGGTATGTATCCCTCATTTACTAGTATGATTGTGCTTTGATATGACGACTAGGTAACCATGGCTCCTCTTTACTCTTCCACATCAACCACCGGTAGCAAATTCCCTCAATTGGGGGGTATGACATCGCATCCCTTCGTGTTTATCATCTAGGATCGCACGAACCAATCCACACTGTCATTTTCTTTATTTTTCCACAAACTATTCCTATAATGTCATCACCTTTCCAATTTTCGAGATATTCTCCCTTCCCGTGCATGCATTCCCATGCATGTTGCAACTCTTGGTCTATGAAGAGTAATTTTGAATTGAAGCTCTTATATGCTCGTTGCATCTGTATGAAATAAATTATCTATTATGGGGTGGTCAGTGGTCCATAACGAGTAAGAGAATCCTAACTCCTCGGATCAGAACCCCAAATTTTACAGGAATTTTGAATATAAAGGATGGATAACATATTTGGAGCAGTTGAGAGGGTTCGAAGGTTGCATTGCAATTTACTTATAACTTGATGGGGGGTCACTCATAGGTCAATGGATTGAGGATTGATGTTACAGATGAAATTATATACTTAGCTACATGCTTTCCTAGGTCTAGTAGGAGGTGGTTTAGTCAATATATACTTGTTCCGAACGCAAGGGCCAATTTTCTGGAAGAAGTGGAGGAAGTTCAACCTAGAGGGCTCGAGACGCCGTCGAGATCTTTAGCTCATCCATGGGACCAAGTTAACATTTTCTTGAAGAAATATATCACCTGAAAAGGTAGGTATAGGGTGGTTTACATTTACGATTTTGTTTGTTATCTCATTTACGTTATGATTTATTAGTCAACATGCTTCATTATTTATTAAAATCTTTGCATAACATGGCACATTATGTGAGACAGTCTAGCCTTCCTCACACATCTGTTACAAACCATGGCCTCATAAAATTAATAGTTATGAGAGTATTAGAACAACATAATAGAACATGGGCACAATTCATTGCTAGGGCAATGGAAAACCCTCTGTTAGTTGAAGAAAATAGTAATAGTGAATCAAAAGAGTGGGAAAGTGATAACAAAAGTATATTAGACGGGGAAAGAGAAGAGAGGGAAGGGACTGAGATGGACCTTGGACAAGGTATTGGAGATGTGGAAATTAGGGATAACCCTAAAACTACAACCATGGGAGGATTACAAAAGGTAGGTTTGGAGGTGCAGGATGAAATTCCTATGCACTAGAATTTTGATGATTCCCACATTGTTATAGTAGAGGAGGACAATCAGATATAAGATGAGGTTGGAGATACTGAAAAATAATCTAGTATGGAGGAACCCTGTCATCAATTTAAGAAAGGATTAGACTTAGAGGTATCTTCTGGACATACTGAGTTACTATCAAACCTAGAGATGCCATCTCAAGGGAATGGAGGAGAGTCGAGTCCAAAGATACCCTTAAAATATGCAGTGATGGGGTTAGGTGCAGAAAGATCATCAAGGGGGACAACAAAGCAATTAGAAAACTTGCATATGAGGAACAAAATCCCAAAAAGGCGAGATTGGGAGACTAGAAATGGAAAATCAACAAACGATCAACCAAGGAGATATGTCTAGCCACCCAGAGCTCACTAAAGATGAAATCTTCTTCCACAAAAATAGCTCTTTTAGATAGGGAATACAACTCCTGGTTGAAATATCAAAATACATGGGAGAAAGAAATGTCTCGAAAACCTAAGATCAGCGATCTAATATCCTCCAACCATGCAAAAAGGTGGAGGCTGTTTATCTTGCATGTGTTCGAGGCCCAATCAATGACCACCCTTGCATACCCAAAATTCTGAATTCCATCTAAATGAATATTTTTCATAAAGTATAGCAACATCCATAAAGCAAAGAGTTATCACTTGGAATTTGAACATGATCCACGATTCATCCATAACTTGTGAAAACTGGATCTTCCCAGCCAAAGGATAGCTCCCACTCCACACTAGGAAATTCCTTCTTACGATGAAACATAAAAAAACCATTGATACTGTCAAAATTCAAAGTAGGCTTAGTATAGATCAAGGAGGGTGCCCGAGGAGAAGGATTGGAGTCACATGAGTATTCTTTAAACGTTGTTATTCCCTTCATGTCAACCCACTTTGCTATTGGATTGGATCCTTAAAAATTCACTGGTTCCTAGGCTTCCATAGTTCTTGGCAGAGAAAAAATGGAAGATCCAACCAATTTTGAGCAAATTTTTTCCAATTTATGAAACAATGTGAAAGGGATTCTCCACCCCAAACAATAACAAGATTACATACCTGGGAAACATGGAACCACATTCTCCTCACAAACTAATAAGGAACTAGGAGATGGAATGTTGAATCTTCAGCCTTGGAAAAAATAACACACATATTCAGACCCACCATGCCTCTCGTGCAGAGATTGTTCCAGGTAAGGATGTGATCCTCTAAGGAGAGCAAATTGAATAGGATGATTTTTATTGGAGCATTCCAATGCCAACTGGCTCTATTCCACCACAGTACCTTCAAACATAGCCTGATAAGCGAGTTTTGCAGAAAGGGTTCCATCTTAGATGTTGTAAGACCATTGAAATACATCTGCTTCATCCATAATTTGAATGTGGCCTTTCAAAAGCTCGATAATATATGAATTCCATTCGATACCAAGAGCACCCGTAAGGCCCAATTGAACTGTTGATATCCAATTGTGGCCTCCTCTTTTTTCCATTCAATTGAACAACAATCTGGTTCAGGGATAAGTATCCATTAGTATGCACCAAGTGAATAAGATTATTTGATATGATAAAGTTTATAGCACCTCTAATACTCGAATCCTCCCCGACTCAGATTATCAACCAATCCCACCGAGCTAAACTAACTAGTCTTACATAATATCAAAGGATCCCACCAGTCGAGACTAAAAGTTTGAAATCCCCTTGACCTGTTTTCACTTGCAACACACCCTAAGAGAGATAGAAAATCCTTTTAAATACTTTTCTTTAAGAACCCAACATCAAAGACTATTTCCAAATAGAGCACACCAAATAATTTTCGTAGACAAGGCTTCTAAAAATAGGAAAATATTTTTTAGATACCACCCCCTAGTTCCTTCAGACAAGTAAGACGGTTCCATCCCACCATATGATATTTATACTTTTAAGATTTGCAAGACCATAAGAAGCTAAAAGTCTTCTGCCTTAAACATGAAAGAACAAGCTTTGGAATTTTGCATAAAGCAAGCTAATAAGAAGAAAGGTTTTCCAAGACTGATTTGGCCAATATTATACAACCAACCAATGATATCCATCTCAACCACCAACGATTAATACGCTTATGGAATCTCTTTAGAATCCAATTCCAATTGCTAGAGGTATAGCCACTTGGATTGATATATAATCATGTATATTTTGATCCCTCTACTAAGGAGGTAACTTGAAGAGGAAATAAGATTCTTATCCTGTCAATCACCCCATCATTCATTCCATTTTCCAGATAAAAAAGAAGAAGAAATATTTATGATCATACTCGAGGCTCTACAAAATAATTGAAGAATTTTATTGTAGCGTTCCCATTTCTAGACCGAGCCGAGTCAAAATAACATTACATCATCTAGCACAAAAGGTGTGTCGCTAATAATGTGAACTAGATTTGAGACCTTCTATATATCCACTCGATATTTCCTTTAACATCAGCCTGCTTAGACCCTTGATAATCAGTAAGAATAACAAGGGAGAAAGAAGACAGTCGCAATTATCTAGAAGCAAAGAAAATTTTTGTAGGACATCCATTCACGAGGACCGCATCGTTAAGTGAGGAAACACAAGCCATTATCCATTTGATAGAACTGTATGGGAGACCATTTTGCATAAGAACTAAATGTAAGAATCTCTAATTCACTCTACCATATGCCTTGTTTGGGTCCAATTGAAGAATCATAGCCTTTAGATTCCTCTTCTTTATATTATGAAATGTTTCTTTGGCCACCCCGACAACTTCTAAGATCAGTTTGTTCTCCAAAAAAATAAATTGTTCTAAAGACATATTTATTGACAATCTGGGATTTAGATGATTTGCAATGATTTTGGATATTAATTTCTACACTAGGTTGCATAGAGATATTAGCCTGTAATTGTTTAAGTCCTTTGGATGTGAGCTTTCAGGTATTAAGGAAATAAATTTAGAGTTTAACGCTCATGTAAAAAATCCTATAGCTCGGGATTCCTTAATGACTTTCAGTAGGTCCTTTTCCATAAATTAAAAAAAAATAGAAATAACTCCTTTGTCCAACCGTCGATACTCAGGATTTTGGAACTAGCCAAATCACCGAGGGCCATCTTGATTTCCTCAATAGAAACCAGGATAAACACTTTATCACCTTCTTCTTCCAAAAACAATCTAGGGTATTCTTTGATTACATTTAGTTGTTCTTTGACTAAGAATTCTCCTTGGTCTTGAAACATCTTTTGAAAATGCAAGAAAGCCAGTTGATGTAAATCACTACAATTCGATATCCAAGTTCCAGAGTCATTTCTTAACTCCCAAATTGAATTGATCACTCGTTTATGCTCAACATATTTGTGGAAAAACTTTGTATTTCTATATCCCAAGGCCAACGATGTCACCATGCGCTTCAATTTCTATTTCGATTCTTCAATCTTGAGGATTTCTAGCTTATTTTGTTCCAAACTCAACATCATTTCTAGTTCTCTCTGATTATAGATATCTGATAAGTTTGAAGCTGAGATATCCTCAATTTGCTGCTCTATTTTCATTAAATCCTTCTTTAATTTTACCGAGTGATCATTTTCCCACTTTATTACCACATCTTTTAATTTCTTTAGCTTCTTAGACAACTTGGACATAGTCGATCGTGATTCCTGCCTAACCAACTCTCTATACTTCTAAACTTCGAACCATCCATGATTGAACTTAAAAGGGGATTTTACACCTTCACCATCAAAATCAAATTGAAATAGTATGGGATTGTGATAAGAGATCTTGGAGTATTCCACCCATGATATATATCTAAACATATTCTCAAGAACCACTTCTACAATGAAGAACCTATCAAGGCGTTTTGAAATACCCCCATCACCGCTTCTACCATTTTGCTAGGTCGACCAGATAGGTAAAGGTTCCACATCAACCATTCTAGTCTAGTTGAACAAGTCCAGAAAGAAAGTTCCCAGGGGATTATGGCGAGCTCTCTAACCCCGTACTTGAGAAGCAAACCATGTAAAATTTAAATCTCTTGCCAAGATTAGGTTTGGGAGACTAAGGATACCTTCTGACATCACTTTGTTCTAGAATGTTTCTCTATCCTGGTATGGACCATAACAATTTAAAAAATTAACTTCCTCTTAGAATTATACTATTCTACTCTACCAAATAGAAGAATGCTTGCACTAGCATTGAAATCTCTCAAATTTTCCCTTTTAGGGTTTGATGCTACTAGAAGGCCACCTGAGAGTCTTGTAGTATCAATCAAAACAAATTCCCAATCATGTCTTAAACATGCAAAGAACCCTCTATACTTTTCCCCATTAACCATTGTTTCCTGCAAAAAAATCAAATCTGGCTTATAATGATCCATCAAACTTTGGAGGTCTAGAGATTGATGGATCGTTATACAAAACTAGTGGTACCCAATTTAAATGAATGGTCTCGAGAATTATAACAAGACACCACTGTTACAAAAGAACCAATGGTTTATGAATATGGAAAGCAGCCCCAACAACAAAAATTCATTATCACGCAAGCGCTAGTGATACAAGATCAAACACACTTGAAGGAAGATAGAAATAGAGAAACACAAGAACCTCTATTGTAAATTATCGATTTTAATGCAGAAGAAGATAGAACCCAAAGCACAATTGATAATACTTCTCTTTCGTGGGCCAAGTTGGATAAATGGAATCATTAGGTTGCAACGTTTTGAGAGGGAATGGTCCCTTTACCAGTCCACATAACAATAATTAGAGATCTTAGGGAGAAGTGGGATGAAGAATTAACATTCTAGAGGTTTAGGTGGGAGGAAATGGAGAAGGAATTAAAGGATTTGAAGAAGTTTAAGACTATGCGGTAGGATAAAGATCAAATGTATTCATTGGCACAAGAGTTATTGAGTTGTAGAAGTCCTTCTCCATCTTACCCTATTTTTCTTTATGAGAAGCTAACCCTTTTCAAGATTAAGGTTATCAAAGAAGGTATGCCTCATAAAATAGTTACAACCTCTAAGTTTTTAGAAACTTTTTCTGAGAGTGACCTCATAGATCAACACCTATTATGTGAGCTTTCATTACACGACCTGCCATGTTTGTTGGATATAAAGTTCAATATTGTGCCTCATCTGGAAGGTGTACAATTGAGAGCCTTCACTTCTTTTGTAAATAATCTGTCGATATGGTGGAATGATTTTCAAACAATCAATAAAAATGAAGAAAACTCTAGATTATGTATCAAAAGTGAACTCCAAACCCCTACTATTATTATTGACAAATACCAAGGACTTCTTGCTTCAGCAAGGAAGGTCAACAAAATGGCATCACTCCGTAAGTCTATTATAGACTTGTGTGAAAACCATTACTTATCAGCAACTATTTGCATTAGAGGGTAGTAAGTTGAGATGGGAAGCATCTTTTGAGTCTCTGAGGATGAGGGATTGTTATGGTTATGATAATTTTACTTATTCCTTCTCACGAGTTCCTAGTTATGTTGGTTACATTCAAGATTGTGGTCCAAGGTGGTTGGGGTTAAGGTTCCATTTTCCACTTATCTGGTTGTTTGTGGAAAAATATCAGTGTTTGTATAGGTTAACAAAGAAAGTGGAAAAGCAGTGTTGGGCATAGTTCATCTCTTGTGATTGCTACACAAGCAGGGGAGAACATGCACGCTCATCCTTCAAGCTCACCAATTTACATTGGAAAAGTTATGACCTGGATTCAGACATGAGTGAGTAAGATTGCACGGGGACATGAAATTGTACAGTTTGGTGGAGATGTTGGATGGTTGAATTTTCCCTTTTTCCTATCTTTTCCATATCATTTCTCGCCTCCTTTCCTTTTATTTGTTTAGCCATATTTCCTATTTTCCTCATAAAGCATCACCTTCGAGCAAGTATCATCTATTACCCAACTTGTTATATCAATGCATAGTTTATTTGTAAATTAGGGTGATGTTTCCTTGATAAGGCATTTACTTATGGATTAATGAGGATGAATACAGATACTGGGCATTGATGCACTAGCCTGATGAAATACACACAAGGAAAAGTATCATAGAATTCTTTAACCTCTTCTTCAGAATCCCAGGACCCAGCTCATCTCAGTTCGTTAATAGAAAAAGATCTTTCAGGATTGAAACAGTCCATTCATCCATCCACGTGGCCTGCTATGCTAAGTTAAAATAGTATGGCGCAAATCACTGAAGATGATCACATTGGTTGTTTTATATTTTCTTCTTTGAACATGGTAGATTTAAAGTTATAAGCAAAGAGCATTTACGCTCGGTTGGTTAATCCTTGGATCCATTTGTACAAGCTGTTGTTGGAAAATTAACATTGTATATGGCAGACTGGATTTTTAATAAAATTTGTCAATGTGTTGTTAATCCTAAGTGTTTATTTATTTTTAGTTTCTTAAGAAGACTTTGTTAAGAGGTAAGGACCCACCTTCTCATAGAGCTCACTCAGTTCGATTAGTTGTAGGATTTCTTAATCCTTTTGGTGTAATAAATTGTTGACCAAGTATCTACCTGTATATTATGCGAGTGTTGTGTTGTTGGATCCATTAGTTACCTATAAGGTTAATATGTTATTGAAATAGTTAGTCGAATTAAGTGCGTGAATTTTACATTGTTGAAACAGCTGATTGCTCAGCATGCGTGATTTCTCTTAATGTATGCAATTGATTGCTTGATGAGAAGTGCTAGAACAAGCTTACTTTCTTGTTGGATTGATATCATAGGTAAACTTGTTATGAATATTTACTGCTAAACAGATTTGGAAAATGTGTGATTGCAGTGCGTGATTGAATAAAATTGAGAATTATGGAGTTTGGATGTTGTGTTAGCTACATGGAATATATATTTTATTCTTGCATGAGTGTTGTTTGGATTTCACTTCTTGCAAAAGTAATATAGTATTTATCTCTTGAAAAGTTATGTACATGTTTGTTCTTTATGAACAGTTTCAGATTTACATTCTTGCTTGAGTGATTACCTTCTCTTGTGAAGAGTGATTGATTTTCAAAGATTGAAAATGTAGTAATATTTCTTGAAGATTGAATTAGTAGTTAGAATGAAAAGAATTCAGTGAGAAAGAAGTTACATAACAATTTTAGTAACTAGGTTGTTTAATTAAGCATTAGTTGATTTAGGTGATTGTATGAGAAATAATGTCATAAGCTTAATGTTTATGCATAGACTTTGTTTGATTGCCCTTGAAATAACCATATTTCCTTGGTCTGACAATTAATGAATTGAGAACTTTGATTGCCTAATTAACTAGACAATTAAAGCCACCAATACTACGTTTAAGGTTACATTACAACATTTCTCTTTATTTGTTGTTTATAAGCCATGTATCACAACCAACCTTGGTCATACGGTCGGAGAAGTGATTCTGAATGAAGATTTTGCTTGGATCTTCTTCAATGGAATCTACCAAGGGATGGGTTAAATTTGTAGCTTTGGTTTTGTCTTCCACATTTAAAAAAAAAACATTATTACAATAGTGAGGCTAATATAGTCAATGGTTCCAACAATACTAGTGAATTTATAGTGTTGTTCTAAATGTTGAAGTTTTCTCTAGAAAGGAATATTTGTAGCTCAAGTGTTTGAAGATTGTACTTTGACCATCAAATGGATGAATATTGAGCTCTAGTTTTATATTACAAGTCTTACACAAGTGGATTTGCATATGAAGGAAAACTCTGGACTATTTCAATTGATTAGCTATACTCGTATCTATAGAGAGTTGAACAATTTTGTGAATTCATTATCCAAGGAAGTTTTGGACATGGTTGGAGGACAACTTACTATAAATGAATAAAATGAGGATGACTAATCTCCTCAAGGACCTGTGACCCTATAGAACTCATAACTTGTTCTGGTGGCATGTTTGTAATATGTCTATTTGAGGACATTTATTTATCAGGCTTATATATGTTTGCGCTTTGTATTATAGGAAAGTATTTTAAGAACAAATACAATTTTTTTAAAGATTTTGATAGAGGGTTTGTATCCATTTGAAACGAGTTAAAAAAAAAGTATGTGTTTTGGCACCTAAGGATTGTATTTTCAATTCTTATTGAATAAACAATACATTTTTTCTTGAAAAAAATATTATACTTGAGCTCTACTCATTTAAATGTTTCCCCATCAAAGAAGCAAGTGAACATTGCTTTCATCAATAAAGGTTTTGATATTGTTCTATTTGGTTATTTACAATTTTCCACTATTGTGGAAATTCTATCCTTTCATTCTAAAATCTTGTTACATTTTGTTATTTCTATTACGAATTTCTTACTCTGTTATTAAGGTACATAACATTTGGTATCATAGCACTTTCATGAGCAAAAAAAAATTAGTTTTTTTAGGCTAAAGATGTGTTTAGATGTTTATAAACAACATAATGGTTTATTACTTAGTGGGTAAATTTGCAGTAGGGGAATACTACGTGCAATATTTATAAGAGGTTTCACCTAGTTGGACACCCTTGTAACCCCTTGGTACTCCTTCAAGTAGTACCACACTAGACAACACTTGTATACAAAATTTCACTTTGCACATGGTTAGAGGACAATTTAACATAGATGAATAGAATGGGGGATGACAGGTCTCTCAAGGACCTATGATCCTATAAAACTCATAACTTGTTTTGATGTCATTTTTGTAATTTGTCTACTTAAGGGCAATTATGATGATGAGTATCAGGTCTATATCTGTTTGCACTTTGTCTAGGAAAGTGTTTTTCAAAACAAGTACAATTCTTTTTTAAGATACTCATAGTGGGTTTGTATCCATTTTAGACAAGTTAACAAAAGTATGTGATTTGGCACCTAAGGATTGTATTTTCAATTATTCTTGAATAAAAAGTACATGTTCATCTTGAAAAAACTTATTATATTTGGATCTTTGCTCATCTAAAGATTTCCCCCTCAAAGAGGGAAGTGAACATTGTTGTCATCAATAAAGGTATTGCTATTGTGGTATTTAGTTATTTACAATTGTCCACTGTTGTGGTAATTCTATCCTTTCATTCTAAAATCTTGCTATATTTTATTATTTCTATTATGGATTTCTTACTCCATCATTAAGGTACTTAATAATTGGTATCATAGCACTTTCATGAGCCAAAAAATTTAGATTATTTTTAGGTTAGAGACGACTTTCGATGTCTATAAATAACACAAGGATCTATTGCTCAATGGGTAAATATGCAGTAGGGGAAGACTACATGCATGAATCATAAGAGGTTCCACCTAGTTAGACACCCTTGCAACCCCTATTGGTACTCCTTCAAGTAGTACCACATTAGACATCACCTATATACATAATGTCACTTCCACATACACTCAGGTATATCAAAATTCCCTTAGGTGACCTAAAGCCAACTTTAGAAAATTAAATTGAGCATCTTAGTATAGTGGCATTGACTACAACATTAAGGAAAATTACTCTCGAGTACCTTAGCAGTTGGGTAGTATGTTTAAGGGAATGATCGAGCCTCCTTAGTTAGTGCCCTTGATTATTGGGTCGAGTAGTACTATTGGACCTTACCAATATATCAAAGTGTTATAGCACCTAACGTGCACCTAACACTCCCTTGTCTTTAGGATCTTACCAACCCTAGACTCTACTACACAAGCCACATAATTCTCACCACAAAAAAGGTTTGTGTCTTAAATACATCCTTATAGGAGACCTAACTCAAAAGAATCCTTGTTATATATTGATTGTCATGAAAAAACTCTCTAGTAACCTTTTTTGATACCCACCAATTGTGATCCACACTAGGCTCGTAACCATGGAAGCGACAATCAAGGAGTTGGATGACAAAAACAATATTGAACTAAAGCTAGAAACCAATATCACTAATCAACTCATCCCGCAACTCAATACTAAAAGCGAGTCACTACCATTTAAGTAAGCACTTTCATGGACAACCTGAGTCCCATGATTAAATCCAAGGGGATTCATAGTCAACAAAGAAACCAAAGGGGGTTGAATATTCAATGAGGATGAGTATCACAACAATTCACACCACCCTGAAACTCACAACAACTTGTAGCACCACTACCCAATGTAGATATGAATAAGTTTGATGGTTCTATCCACACTAGTTGGGTTACCCATAAGGAACATTATTTTTCCCTCCATGGTTATTCTATGTGGGTCAAGAGTGATGGTAATGGTGGCAATGGCATAATAAATCCTATGCCAATTTTGCATTTGCTAGAGGTAGTTTATGAAAGCCATCTATGCTTCTTTTGATAGAGACTCTCACTTCTTGGGAAAGCTAACCAAGATAAACTGAATATGCACAACAATTGAATGTATTGTTACCTTTGAGAAAATATCCATCTGCATAGAGGGTTTAAATAATTCTTTTATACAAAATGTCTTATTAGTGGTATCAAGGAAGAGATTAGAGCACAAGTTCTCATGGAGTGATATCATAATGAACTTAATAATCTACATTTACAATAAAAATAACATTCTAAAAAAAAGTTAATCTATTTCCTTTATCTATTGGAGTGATATCATAATGAACTTAATAATCTACATTTACAATAAAAATAACATTCTAAAAAAGAGTTAATATATTTCCTTTATCTATCGTCCTAATCCTAATTTGTTAGATAAGAATAATCCAAAACCCAAACATGGTAGTCCTCATCAAATGTGGTTGATTATGGCTCATATCCTCATTATGGCTCATATCCTCAAGCACATTGTTGTATTGAAAACATTTGGTTGATTATGGCTCATATCCTCATTATGGCTTATCCTCAAGCACATTGTTGTATTGAAAACATTTGTTAGATATGAATAGTCCAAAACACAAACATGGTAATACTCATCAAATGTGGTTGATTGTGGCTCATATAGTCAAGTACATTGTTGTAGCGAAAGCAAATGATAATTAGAGCTTCATATCATAATATAATACCTGAAAGAAACTTGTTCATATACAAGCATAGATAGAACTCTTTAAAAAAGCATAGAATCCATTTTTTTAATCAACGCTTCAAGCTATTGTAAATGCACTACCCAAACATCTACAGATGAAATTGTTCATACATATTTAATCAACGCTTCAAGCTATTGCACTACCCAAACATCTACAGATGAAATTGTTCATACATATTTAAAACAAGTTAATTGGAGTATGCATGGTATCATCAAGTTAGAAAGTGCGGTTCTAGCAAACGGATGTGGGATGGAGTTTGGTCATCATGTTTTGCCATGGTTGTAGTCTATGCCCAACCTCATGTTGTTTCTAAAGGCACCCAATTGTGTAAACCACAATGAGAAAAATGACCATCATTACTCCACTCACGTTTCATATTTTATAGAACGCCTGCATTGCACAAATTGCAGAAATAGAAAAACTGGGTCGACTAGTCGTTACTCCAAGCATTGCAATCAGTCTCGACAGTGCTTATTCTATTATTCCCATTCCAAATCCAATACGTTACATTCTCATATGCATAACCACATGATGATGGAGGTTTGCAACAGCCTCACTGCATAACGAAAATTTATTTGAATCCAAAAATACAACATGATTTACATAGCATGACCATGATCAGTTTTCATGAGCAAACATGAAAGTAGAATACTAACCTGAACGGTGATAGATAGATATGAACAGTCAGTTTAGCACAAAGGTTGGGATGGTAAATAATATAGTTCTTGATCATTCTCCAGTTGTCTGCATTCTTTACACGGTTCTGCAACCAAATAGGGTAATCTCCAAGGCAGTATTCACTGCATTCTCTGCATGATGAATAGATAGAAATAGAGATGATACTATAATCTATAATATGCACCGACGAAACTCGAGAGAGAAAGCACCATAATGAAGGCACCCGCGAGTATGACAATTGACAAGATGAAGAAGATATTGAGAATTCCCATTACATTGTTACTCACTCATAGATAATTTGTTTCAGTCACCCTACCACCAATGCTGAGCGCTCCAGTCGCAATGTACTTTTCTCTTCGCTTACCATTCGATCGATTGTAGGTATTCAATGTTATTTTGCGAAATAGAGTGGCCACACATGAATTAGTAATGTTTCGTCTATTCGCTCTCTGTTTGAGAATGAGAATGGTAGCGACAACTTCTTCTGCCATGGTTGTGAAGGGGAGGAATTGGTGCGAGGAGCCATCGCTGATAGCGGATCCAATGCATAGATGTCACTTCCGAGCGTGGGCATTTGAAATTCAAGGTTCAAATTCGTCTCTTGGGAATATTGTCAAGATACTTCAAAGCTATGGGATATATGTCATGCATGATATGCATGTGTGTCATGTGTGATATTGCTGAGTGGATGGTAGACATACAAATCATGTAGCTAGAAAGCTCTGAAGAGTAATAGTATGTCACAACTTTTGCAATGGTTTTAATAGGCTTCTCGGAGTTGCATATTCATGGCTAAGCATTTCGACACTCAGAAATAATTATTCGTAGACTACTAGAAGAACAAGCCAACACAATCTCAAAAGTAAAAGTAAATAAAAGAGGTTTTAAGGATTTGGTCTGAATATTTATACACAATAAAGTAATGAAGAGAAACAAACCAATTCCATAACTAAATCATGAACAAGTTTAAGATCTGGGGATCATAAGCATTTGCATGAATAATACTTTACACAAGAAATGAAATTGCAGAATGAGTAACCAAACATATTAGAAATGAAAACAGTATAAAAAGTAAAATAGGGCTTATCAACATATATATGATCAATTAGAGTCTTAAACTTACAGAAGAGTACAATAGTCTTAGCTTGAAATGTATGAGCTTCAAAAAGCCTCTCCTTGAACTAACCTCTCCCCCTTATATAATTACAAAGACATCATATGAAGTAGTTCCATATTCACTTCTTTAAGTCGAATTCAAAACTACTTAGCAGTTACATTAACCAACTTTCAACTAATTGACTAAAAATAGCAAAATCGGATTCCCCGAAAATTTGGTGAATTTCTGAAAAATGGATCTCAAAGAAGCCTCCATATCTCTCGATCCGGAACACCTGTGCAAAACCTGAGAGAGATTTTTGTGAATGAGTCCATGATGGACAAAAACCTCTCTTGGTTTTTAAAAATGTTTCTCCAATCCATCGGAATATGCCCCACAAGATGAAGACTAAAACAGGAAAATATTAAATGTTTTTTAAACCCTGAAAAATAGGTCGCAAAGATTAAATCATATCTTTCGAACCTTGATAGCTGTTGCAAAACCGAGAAAGATTTTTGTGAATGGGTCTGTTATGAACAAAAACCTCTTTTTGTTTTCTAAAATTCATCTCCATCAGCTTTTTTATTTCAAGGGATTCTTTTGCTACTCGCTTCTTGTCTCCAATTTACTTCTTCTACCTGTACATGAATTTTCCTTTGAAGCTTAACATTTGAAGTTTGCAAACTGTCATCTTTTAATTCAGCAGTAACTGGTACTTAGCTGTGCTTTTTTCAACACCTACATAATTCTATTTTTTTTCATCTTTTAAATCTTACTGTTCCTCCTGAATTGAAACATCTCTCTGCTAATTTTCATCATTTTCCAAAGCTTGTTCTTGATCATCATCAAGTGTTTCTCTTACATGTTCATACACAGGTTTTTTTTTTCTTACTATGCCTGTAATTTATGATATCAACTCCTCAATGTAGACCACGATTCCCTTGTTCATGCACCTGTCAGGATGATGGATGAGGTCATGAATATGCATTGTTATATTTCGGACACATGTCTGAAAGCTTACGATATTGTCTTCTGCAGCAGCCACGATTTCTAACCACCTCTTTCAATAACTCAAACCAAACGAAATCATGATAGGTCAAACCATGATCCTCCTTAATAATATCTGCATCCTCTCATACACTTGCCATGCTCATCACTGGGTTCTAAAAATGTAACATTCTGTCCTCTTAGGTGTCCAACAGCTTCCACTAATTTCGATTTCGAATAGCCACGCTTCTCTGCCATGATTTTAATAATTCAAGATTCGTGTAGCGCTTTTGTTCACTGACCTTCACTCTTGCGCTACAAGAATCTCATTTTTGCATATTTTTTAACCATAACTTAAAAATGAAGGTTAGTCATAAAATTTAACTTTAGAATGAAGTTAATTATAAGCTTTTCAGACCTTTAGATATATATATAATTACTAATAAGCCCAAAAACTTTAAAAAACCAATAAAATGAAATAAATCAAAATCATCTAAAATATAAAATCAAACAAAAATGTATTTATTTCTAAAAATACTCAAAATCAACTCAAAATGTAAAATCATAGAGAATCAATGTTTGAGAAATAGGACAAATAAACTAAGAACAAGATCTAGTTATAACATCTGGCTCCTGCTACAGGATGAAATCTTCCTTGTGAGGTTTCAAGAACCTGTAGATCAGTGCCTTCTGCCATCTAAACTGAACTTATCTATTACTCTGCAAAATTTCCATTGGGTTATGGAGTCTTGTTTATCTCGTTCCCAGCCTACCATTCACTACTAACCAAGGGCTGCAACTTGTTTTTTTAATCAAAATCTGAATCTATACTTCTGAAATGACAAAATAATGCTACAAACCAGCATACTGAAAAGAATCTGTGTGCTCGTATGGCGAGCTTATTTTGCTATTTACTCCTACTTCTTATCATAAGAAACAACCCAATTAAGTGTAATCATACTTCCATAGAAGCCATGAAACCATTTGACTGAGAATCATAATTCCATGCATGCTATTGTTTGAGAAGACCCACAAAAGATGTGATAAATGCAATAAAAATTATGTAGATAGCTGACACTTACGGTTGGAAATAGGAAATATGCCAAAAACTGGAGCATTATAAACCTTTGAAAAATACAAATCCATCCAAGAAGCCACGAGATCATGAAACTCATGCAAAATTACTCCTTCATGTTGTTCAAAAAGAATGGACTCCAAATGGGTGTCCTCAATTCTCAATACTCCATGAGATAATGCAATAAGAGAAAAATATATAAAATCTTTGACTCTCTTGAGCTCATCCTATTTTATATCTTCCACTAACCCAAGCTGACTAATTTCTGAAGAGTGTTGCTTAACTCAAAATGACTGGAAAAGTGGTTGTAGTATTTCTTTATATCCATAAAAAAATGGCATATTTTCATAATGGTTTTGAGCAGCAAAGTTATCATGGCCATGGATGTTAGACACATCTAATATTACATTCAATATATCTACAGTCTGGATGCTATCAATTTGAGAGTCAAAGCAATTCAGAACTTTTTCTTGTTCAGTAAAAAGATTGGAATATAATTCACCTACAATCGATTTCTGTTGATCATGAAATTTTCGATTTAAAACTTCAATGTCTTCATTATATTCATCATAAAGTGAAGCATTCTCTTCCTCTCCATTGTTTTCCTTTTTAAACTTTGGCTCAAGAATGAAAACCAAGGGCTCTTCAAACTACTTCTTGACATTTAAATAAAACCCTTGACCAAAACTTGAGCAAATAAAATTCTGAAAGTGACCATAAGTCAAGAATGTCAGCGTATATCTTATATCAATAGTAAGAGGTTGAAGAGCAGCAACTTCTTCTTCATAACATGATAATCTCATAGCAGGAGCTAGGAAATTTCTACTATAATCCACTAAAAGTATACTATCATCTAAAAAGTCAGCAAACTGATATGAATAATCAACACAAGCGTCATTTATATCCTTGTTCATATGAAAATCTGAAAATGATGAAGACAACTGTCTTAAATCTGAATGATACCTATGTTCTTCTTCTTGTTCATAAGCTTGTATATCTTCAACATGAGCCTAATCTCGAAGCATTTTGCAAGCTCGGATGTTCTCCTCCACTCCTTTTGCATCCTCCAACAATTGTCTTCAAGATGATGATTTCCTTTTTAACAGGAAAAAGACAAGATCTAAATGTTGAGCCATAACATAATATACCATAGCAAGTTTTTTCGAAGGTTTGATCCCCATGGGCATACTGATATAAAAACTTTGAAACCTCTAATTAAATTTAGTAATTGGCTCATCATTTTCCTTTTTCAAACTATAAAATTTGGAAATAATTTGATCATAAGATTTATTCTTACCCCAATACTTCAAAAAGACATCATGTAACTCTTCCCACGATCCAATTGAATCGGCTTTTAAATTTCAGAACCAAAACCCAGCATCTCCAGCAAAGGATTTCGAAAATAACCTCGTGACAACATCCTCATGCACGATTTCAAAATTATCAATGAAATTATGAAAAGATCCTAAATGCTTCTCTGTTGTAATATGGTCTTTTCCAGTCAAATGGGAAAGATATTCAACAAAGTAGGAAGGGTAAGGATGTAAGAGAGATGGCGGCCTGAGAGGTTTAAACATCTTCTATCTGAGTCTAGACTAAAAATCTGTGAGTTGAAAATGAGGCTCAACAAACTATTCGCATGTTTCGGCAGTGATGGTAGAAGGTAATGGATCAGCTTTATTCTCTACAAGATGACCAGAATAATCAGGTTCAAGAGATATGGGTATATGTATATCATGTTGCACATGTATTTCAAATGAAGGAATATGGTCAACATCAATAAAATAAGAAGAACGGAGACTTTCTTCTTCCAAAGAGGGATATGTACTTGAAGGTGTATGATCATTGAAATAGACAAAACAAAAAATAATTCTTTTGACATGCAATGGAAAATACAAGAAAGAACTGATGAATAAGAACAAAACCTCATGGAGGAAACTAACAAGCTGATACCCAATTTTTCCATTTGGCTTCTTCATTTTTTTGCCAACAAAATTCTCCTTGCAGTGGAATCTTTAATCGTGGAGTTGCCAGGCAAATGATTGCAGTCTATCTCTCTGTCCTTCTCTTGTTTTCCATCAAGAGTCAGATTTGTGTCATTGTGGTTCTTCCCGGGGAAGATAATCTTGATTTATGTCCCCGACAGCGGCGCCAAAAATGTTAGTGCCAGAAATTATTCTCAGACTACTAGAAGAACAAGCCAACACAATCTCAAAAGTAAAAGTAAATAAAATAGGTTTTAGGGTTTTGGTCTGAATATTTATACAGAAGAAGGTAATGAACAGAAACAAGCCAATTCCATAACTAAATCATGAACAAGTTTAAGATCTGGGGATCACACATTCTGAATAAACCATATACATTACACAAGAAATATTGTTTTCATCCACAAAACCACAAGCATTTGCATGAATAAGACTTTACACAAGAAATGAAATTGCAGAATGAGTAACCAAACATATTAGAAATGAAAATAGTATAAGAGTAAAATAAGGCTTATCAACATATATATGATCAATTACAATCTTAAACTTACATAAGAGTACAATAGTCTTAGCTTGAAATGTATGAGCTTCAAAATGCCTCTCCTTGAACTAAACTTCGAACCTCTGCACCGTATGCATCTCCCCCTTATATAATTACAAAGACATCATATGAAGTAGTTTCATATTCACTTCTTTAGGTCGAATTCAAAACTACTTAGCAGTTACATTAACTAACTTTCAACTAATTGACTAAAAATAGCAAAATCAGATTTCTGAGAAATTTGGTGAATTTCTGAAAAATGGGTCTCAAAGAAACCTCCATATCTCTCGATCCGGGACACCTGTGAAAAACATGAGAGAGGTTTTTGTGAATGATTCCGTGATGGACAAAAACCTCTCTTGGTTTTAAAAAATGTTTGTCCAATCTATCGAAATATGCCCCGCAAGATGAAGACTAAAACAGGAAAATATTAAATGTTTTTTAAACCTTGAAAAATAGGTCGTAAATATTAAATCAAATCTTTCAAACCTTGATAGATGTTGCAAACATGAGAGAGGTTTTTGTGAATGGGTCTGTCATGAACAAAAACCTCTTTTTTTTTTCTAAAATTAATCTCCATCAGCTCGTAATCCGCGCTTGATTGCAATGACCAAAACAGGAAAAAACAGAGCATAATTATGCATTTTATTTTTTTATTTCAAGGGCTTCTTTTGCTACTTGCTTTTGGTCTCCAATTTACTTCTTCTACCTGTACATGAAATTTATTTTGAAGCTTAACATTTTAAGTTTGCAAACTGTCATCTTTTAATTCAACAACAACTAGTACTTTAGTTGTGCTTTCTTCTACACCTACAGAATTCTGTTTTTTTTTCCTCTTTTAAATCTTACTATTCCTCATGAATTGAAACATCTCTTTGCTGCTTTTCATCATTTTCCAAAGCTTGTTCTTGATCATCATCAATTGTTTCTCTTAAATGTTCATACACAGGTTCTTTTTCTCTTTCTATGACTATAGTTTATGATATTAGCTCCTCAGTGTAGACCACGATTCCCCTATTCATGCACCTGCCATGATGATGGATGAGGTCATGAATATCCATTGTTATATTTTGGACAGATGTCTGAAAGCTTACAATATTGTCTACTGCAGCAACCACGATTTCTAACCACCTCTTTTAGTAACTCAAACCAAACGAAATCATGATAGGTCAAACCATGATCCTCCTTAATAATCTATGCATCCTCTCATACACTTGCCATGCTCATCACTGGGTTTTAAACACGTATCATTTTTCCTCTTAGGTGTACAACAACTTCCACTAATTTCGATTTCGAATAGCCACGCTTCTCTGCCATGATTTTTAATAATTCGAGATTCTTGTAGCACTTTTGTTCACTGACCTTCACTCCTGCGCTACAGGAATCCCATTTTTGCATATTTTTTAACCATAACTTAAAAATGAAGGTTAGTCATAAAATTTAACTTTGGAATAAAGTTAATTATAAGCTTTTCAGGCCTTTAGAGATATATATAATTACTAATAAGCCCAAAAAATTTAAAAAACCAATAAAATGAAATAAATCAAAATAATTTAAAATATAAAATCAAACAAAAATATATTTATTTCTAAAAATCCTCAAAATCAACTCAAAATGTAAAATCATAGAAAATCAATGTTTGAGAAATAGGACAAATAAACTAAGAACAAGATCTAGTTATAACAGACAGTATGGAGGTAGAAATGGGTGTCAATGCCAATGGAAAACTATAGAAAGAGGAGGAAGAAGTGTGGTTCAACTAATAAAGGAGGGAATGCAGCGTTCTACAAGTTGTTTTCTTTTACAGATAGTATGGACCATGTGTAGATGGTGTTTGGGATAGTAGGAGCTTGTGTACTGAAGTAACTATTCTAGTCTTCTTCATGTTCTTTGGGAAGCTCATAAGCTCCTTCGTTTCAAATGCGATCAATTCCAACAAAATGGCTTCTGAAGTTGCATGGGTATCAGGGTCTAAGAGATTGTAATTGTTGGTTATGGTGGTAGTTTTAAGGGGAGCAATAGGGATCAAGTGTAATTGTTGGTTATGGTGGTGCATGGGTTAAAGTGATGTGTTTCTCAAGAGGTGGCTTTCGTGATGTTATCCATTGATTATAGTGTTATCATGTTGGGTGGTTTTCTTTATAATATTATACTACTATAATAGATTTTCTATTATAATAGTTTAAGACAAATTACCCATGCCATAAACTTTGTCGTTCTAGAAATACACTTTGTACTGCAAATTGCTAAGTCGATGTGTTTGCATCTGTCGCTGAAGTTAGGCTATACAATCTTAACAATACACATTTTCATTTATGAAATTGCATTTTAAGTGCATAAATTGATTAAGCACACTCAAAGACTTATATTGTAACTTGATTGTGGAATGTCAACAATTTATAGGTCCAAACGTAGCATGCTTAGACTAATGCTATTATAAATAATCTAGCATGGTATTAGAATTGTTTTACTTGGGAATCTACCCACAATAATGGAATGTAGGCCATTTTTTTATGTCTATTGTGAATAATCCCACATAAATAACAATTGCAAGGCAAAGATGGTTTATGAGAGGTTACCCACCATAATGGAATGTAAACCCTTCCTTTAATTTTTGTTATGTTTATTGTGAATAATCTGAAATAAATAACAATTGTGTAACAATGATGGTTTATAAGAGAATACCCACCATAATGAAATTTTGTTTGTGTAGTGTGAATAATCCCACCTAAAGAACAATAGTAAGACAAAGATGGTTTATGAGAGATTACGCAAGTTAAAGGATTTCCCATTTTGAAATACTCTTTGGAGTACAAGTTCATAATCCTAATATTGTTGGAATCTTTTCCACTTGAAACACTTCTTAAATATTGTACTTTGTTGTAAGATATTTACATCTTTGTAGTTTGAATTAGAATGCTGCATGACCATTATTAACAAATACATGCATGTTCATATTAGCATTTGCTTATTATGGATATGATCTCACATCAGTCTTTTTTTTTGTACAATTGAAAAAGGGTAATAATGTTACAAAAAAAGTTACAGTTCAAAGATGCATTCCTGCTCAAAGAGACAAACAGGTGGAACCATTCTAAAAAGATTACCGGACCCTCCCTGCATGAGGGAAAATAGGTCCAAGGAAAGAAAAGTAACCTTATACAAAAAGACAAAATAATTCCTGAAATAAAAACCGACAAACAAGATTCTGGCAGTGATGAGCCCATAGTCTTTCTGACAAAAACAGAAGAATCCATTGACAAAACCTGGTTAAGGCTTGTGGAAAGGGTCCTCAATGATGGGGCATCCAAAGCCAAAGGAAACCAACTCGCTTGGATCGTCCTTGGCATCCGACGTTTCGTCACTGAAGGAGTATGCCTCCTCGCTGCTGGAGGAGTCATCATCATCACCACTACCTACAGGGGGGTCTTTAACCAGGAGAGGGGTTGTCTTTCTTTCCATAGTTGGGTTAGGAGTGCATTTACCAACTAAGAGGGATTTTATGCGGCTCGACGGGGAGAGGGGAGGAGGCTCACAGTGTGTAGGGACCACGAGGGAAATGATGGAGGAGGATGGTGCAGAGGCAGAAGCAAGAGGAGCAATGGAGACGGTAGGAGCAGGGGGTGGAGGTGGATATGTAGGAGGCGCAGGTGGTGCAGGAGGAGCAAGTGCCAGAATTTGGGAGTGGAAGCGGAGAATGAGCCGGATGAGGAGGTTTTTTATTACCCAGTAGTTCCTTCATCGCTCCAGCGTGCGGCCAGCTACATTGACTGCACCAGACAATTCATCTCCCCAGTCATTCACCATGAGGTGAACCGCTTCAGGAAACTCAACATTGAAGCCATCTCCACTAGCCTGAGCGCTAAGCTGAATTGGGCATTCAGACTGGGTGCCTCTTCCTAGATGTCCACAGTGGGGGTTAACACGTTGTCTACGTGACATGCTGAGCTCAGGACTAGGAATTGAGTAGCAGAGGACCGAATGACCAGAGGTAGGTTGAGGACAGAGCTGCGAGAACGCAAAGAGCAAATGACCCAAATGGAAAAGGAGCCTGGGCATTAAACCATTGGCGTCGACCAAGGAAACAAGGTGGTGCATTCAAATCCTCATGTGCGGAGGTGACAGTCACGTCCTTTCGAGCGTCCGAGAGGTGTCCATGTCCTGGCTCAGAGTTAATGAGCGCAACCATTGAGGGGGTGATGCGAGGGTGACGTCAACCTGATGACAGTCTGGCCCCGTCATCAGCCCCCATGTCCACGATGGAAGTCCTATCACCCACACCCGGGTTATTCTCACATTAGTCTTTCATATCATTTTCTAAGGTATTAATTGGTAAATGCGTGTTTTGGGGGAATCCTGTGCATTTTGGGCCTTGGGAAGTATGTGTTGGTTTCTTTTTTAGATTTGAAGAAGTATTGCATTCATATAATTCACATGCATATAATCGATATTTATATAGATATTGCATTCATATAATTATTTCATGAACCTATATAATTTATCGATATTTGTATGTTATATTTCATTCAAATAATTATCATCTTCATAATTCTAGGTAGAAGAATTTATGATATGAATATGTTTAAATATGACAAAACTGTTAATATTTCAACAAGTTACATTGCATTCATAGAACTATCATCTTCATAATTCAATAAATAATTTATATTATTGCATTCTTATAATGATCATATTCATAATTCAATAAATAATTTAAATTATGAATATTTAAATAGAATAATGATGTACGTCTACATACCATTTCTCATTACACTACTATTAATTTTCAAAATAACTCATTTTCTTTTAAACTAAATTACAATTTATCAACATTATATAATATACTCATTGTTAAATAAATAAAATTAAATTATTTAAATAATTGTGTTTTTATAATTAGCATTTTCATATTTCAATAAATAATTTAAATTACAAACGTTTAAAAGAACAATGATGTAAGATTGTGTTCCATTTTCCATTACATTGTTATTAATTTTCAAAATAAATCAATTATCATTTTAAATAAATTACAAAGCATTATAATATATATTCATTGCTTAATAAATATATTAATACCCACATTGGTTTTTTTTTTTTTTTTTTTAAAGGTACTCTTGTTATGCACAGGGAATCAAAAAGTACATAATTAGTATGATTTGTCACATAAAATTATACAAATTTCACTTTCACCAAACTATTACCAAAAGTATCAATACAACATATATAAAAGTTCAAAGGAACCCTGCAGAAATCTGCCTAAAAGCCAATTCATAAAACCTAGAGAGGAGTACATAAACATGTCCTCCCAACTACGCTTCAATATAGTTGATAAGACCTCTATGCTCCAAGGAATGTTCAACATATTCCTCCCATAAGAGGATGCCCCCATCACCCTCTAGAGTCTCCTTCGATAAAATATCAACCTCCTCATTCAACTAATGAAAGATATGCTCAATGCTAATGTCTGAAAAGATGATAAAATGATTTTAAGTCTCCAACACCAATGGTGAAGCGCAATAATCCAAATATTAAATTGATTCTTTGCCCATTTGATGATAACCATAGAGTCCTCATGTATTTTTAAGAAGTCTATACCAAAAGTAGAAGCCACACTAGTAACACACTACATAGCCACAAGCTCTACCTTCGTGTTTATACCAAACCCACAATTCATTTTGAATATGAAAAAATGGTCCTTATTAATTCTTGGAACTATACCTGTTGCGCAAATCCCACCATGTGTAGCCCCATCAAAGAAACTTGTTGCATCCTATGTGAGAGAAAGCTATGCAATTTGCCTGGATCTCTTTAATTTTTAAATCAACTGAATAATATTCCTTGTTTAGACATAATATCCTTAGTCAGTTGGCATAAGCATTCAAATGTTTCCCTTCAAATATCACATAATTCCTGGTCTTCTAGATCTCCTAGGATATGAATGTTGGCACGGTTCCATGATCCGGACAGTTTTTATACCAAAAGGTATTTTTTTCTTCTTCAAAAGATTGATTCCCCCAATCCTAAGAAATATAAAGTGACTCACAGACAATCTTCCATATCTGAACCGAAACTTGCATTTAACAAAAAAATGGTTTAGAGATTCTACATCACTCTTGCATAAAATACAAATATTTGGTCCAATCCATCCTTTACGAAGTAAAAATAATAATAAAGAAATAAATAAACAAACAAAAAAACATTTGATTTTCATAGAAATATATTGCTTCCACAATTTTAATACCACCATTTAAGCACAATGCATAAGTCTTCCTAAAATATTAAAGAATAGGCAAACTTTGCACTAATTACCCATGAGCAAAATTAAAAAACCAAAGAATTGTTACAGTTCTTGTAATCACTTTAACTAAAATTATACCATTTAAGACAAAGGAAAAAATATATATGTGTGCTCACTTTAACTAAACTTATATAAATTAAAACTTTAAAATCGAGTCCATTTTTATATTATTTTATTTAAAGCCTATTCTAATTTTATTTTATACCAGGATTTCTTATTTGTCTTATTTAAAAATTACAAAGAACATCATCCATGCCGTTAATAGTTATTTAAAAAATACAAAGAGCAACTTCCATGTCGTTAGGCTCTTTCCTAGTTTCCTACCAATGTCAATATCCATGGGAGGTGGCTCGCAAATATTTAGAATGATGCAATTGAATCATGGTAGGAATTTGAAAGAAATCCACTCGTCAATTTTGTAGGTTTTCACATTATATGTAAAGGTTTTCAGGATTTTTTTGTTTTATTTGACGGTTAGTCTAAAATATAAGTTATATTTGATGGGGAAAATGTGTCATGATGAGCATTTGACCATCAAATTCCAGCCCTAAATCGAATCCAGCTAGCCAGTGATAGGGCCATGATGGATGGTAAAAAGAAATCTTTGAGTATTTTGCTATCAAAGGGCCATTAGTTAGTTAGATTGAGAGGATTCAATTCAGGACTGGAATTAGATTTATGATAGATAGGAAGTTGGATTTTTTATGTGTAGTCTAGGATAGATGTATTTTTGTTTAAATGTACATCATTGATGTTTTTAATACATGTACATTGACAGGCCATATAAGGGCCGTCTATTTTTGTATTATAACTTCCATGATATAATATATATTTAATATTGGCCCTTAACATCTTCAGAGCATGGAAACCTGCCAATGAAGGCCTAGTTCTTTGTTTGACCAGAGTCAAGTTGTTCTCTTCTAACACAATACCTATGGAGTGTTTTGACAACCAAATTAACAAGTTTGGATGTAGGATTAAGAAGCCAAATGACCATAGTGCTTTTGTCCATGATTGAATGTGACAACACACAACGAGCCGCATTGCGATCCTTTGAACGATATTTCTTTCCAATTGTACTAAATGCATCTACTAAAGTTCTGATAGTATGAGAGCTTGGTTCAGAACTGTATATCATATTTATCCTCTATGTTCTCCTAACAACAGTCATACATCTGGATTTTAATATCAATAAAAATAATCTACATTTATCTCCATCGCATTTAGATTCAAAATAGTTAACAATTATCTGTTGAGTTTTGTGCGCAATACTATTGTAGCATGCCCCACCACCTCTGGTGTATTATGAGGCGATAGGAGACTTCTTGGTATGACCAAACTCAATTTTTCTTTCCTCTAATACCATCATACTTTTCTTTGATCCAAATGGGTACCAAAAGAGTATTCCACGAGATAGGGCTCTCAATTTCCACCAAATCCATTCAATTTCGATGCCATACTTCCTTAGACAAATTACAAGGTGGATTAACATTGCAATCCTTGGTTAATCGAGATTCCGACAATTTGGTACTTCTTAATCATAAGAGCAGCACTAACTGACACCTTAATCACGGTTAGTAGGCCACTTAATCATCTTCATAAAATGTCTCGACCACTTAAGATGTTTTAATGATCAGATCTACCGGTGTTGGTGTAGTCCTGACTATGTAACTATCCAAATAAAAATGTCCATAAGCAATCTCGATGGCTCAATTAACCTCTGCGACCTTTTTGGGACGATCCTCACCTTTTGATTCTGACTTGATCATTCCAGCGTCCATACAGTCAGGATTCAGGAGTTGAAACATCCACACAACATCTACCACTTGCCTTGCTGACTTCGATGCTCTGATATTAGGAGTGGGAACTATGAATGATACAAAGACATGACCACAAGTCTACTTTGACTTACCGATTTCAATGCACCAACATCGAAATTCGGAGTGCATAAGGGGTCTTCCAAGTTGTACCCGCTAACATATCAACTCTGACGTTTTCGATGTTGACGGTCATAAGCCAACACGGTAAATATGCCCCAATGGTCCTAATATGCATAATGGGTCTTCCAAGTTGTACCCTAAGATATTTCATGGAAATGAAGAACTCTTGTTACCCCAATGGTCCTAATAGGAATAACATTAAAATCGAGGCATCACACAAGAGCTACAGTTCATAATTAATAAAAATTAGGTAATTAACAAATGTGATCTATGTAATCAAGACTTTAAGTCTTTCACACCATGACCATTTATGTGTAGGGAATCATATTAGGTATGTAAATGCCATTACATTACTATAAAAACAATTAAAATGTTTTTTTAAGAGGAAAAGGCAAAGGCAGGCATCGAGATTTAAAACTAAGCAAAATTTAAATAATTAATAAAACAAAGACTCAATAAGTTTTATTAAATGAATTTTATGAACATACAACAACACTTTGTTATTAGAATGCTACCTTTTTTCCTTTCATCTACTTTACTAGTCATTTACTAGTGATTTCATCTACTTTACTAGCAAAATTTAGTGCCATGTTTAGCTTAATGTGAGATCTAGAGCCAAATTTAGCGCCATGTGTAGAGCAAGGTTTAGCGTCAAGTTTACTACTACGCTTCCAAAGTGACTAAATAAAAGCGAGGGATTTTTTTATATAAAGATAAGTAATATCTAATGTTAAAAATAAACCACTTACCTCAATCCTCTTGACTTGGAGGGAATTTTAATTATTTAAATGAAAATCTCTAATTTTTCCTCATAAAACCCCTCAAAACCTACTCTTTCATTCATTTCCCATTTCCTCTTTTTCACTCTTCTCTTCTCCACCCTTCTCTTTTTTCTTTAAGTTTTTCTCTCTTGAGATTTCATTCTCATGGAAGATAAGGTTTTGGTTTCATGGAGGAAACTAATTGAGGAAGATAATGGATTATCCTTCCCTTTTCTTTCTTCCTTCTTCTTTTACTTTTTTTTTCATTTATTGATTTTTTAATGTTTATTGATGTTTTGTTGTTACATGTTTAGGGTTTCATTTATGGAAGAGAAGGTTTCATAAAAAAATATCCATAACAAAGATAATAGGTTCTCCCTTTCTTTCTCCTCCTTCCTATTTTGCTTTTATTTAAATTTATTTATTTTAATCGGTTCTCCCTTTTTTTCTCCTCCTTCCTATTTTACTTTTATTTAAATTTATTTATTTTGTAATGTTTGTTGTTATTTTGTTGTTGCAGGTTTATTTTTTCTCCCCTCCCTTCTCATCTTTCCTTCATCTTTTTCTTTATTGATTTTCTAATGTTTATTGTTGTTTTATTGTTGCAAGTTTAATAAAGAAAAAAGAAAAAAAATGACATTTTGGGGGTTATGTTTAATTTACAAATCTAGTTCATGGGTATGGAATAAAAAATACCCTTGCATACTATAAGGAGACTTGGTTTCAAACCCTGGAACCCATCTATTTCTTATTACTTTTTCATTTGTATTCACTTGTTTGCATGCATAGGTTAGGTTAGTTTCAATTCATATCTTCACTTTTAAACGTATATTTATGTGGGAATGTAGTTCAAGTACTTTTCTTTCTTTTTGGGAAGTGTTTTGACATTTCCTTACAAAATTTTCATTTTTTCTATTTTTATTATTTTCCATTTCTATTTTCATAAATTTAATTTACAGATAGATGATTATAAATTAGGTGTTAATCCTAGTGCTAAATTTGGCACTAATTATGTCACTAGATTTGGCATTAAACTTGTTGTGAAACTTGAAACTAAATATGACACTAATTCTAGGGTCAATCTTGGCAATAAACTCAACACTAAATTTGGTGCTAAATTTGGAACTCATTTAGGTGATTTAAAAAATTGCAAGTTTGCACCAATTTTACCAACTCAATTAGATTAAAATTTATACTAAAAAAATACGCTAAATTAGGCACTAATTGTATGTTTTGTTGTAGTCGAAGTTCCTATCCATCCATCAAAACACACACTACACTATTATAAAACAGAAATTTTAAAATATGAATTTTCTAAATTTGATTATCCTTACACCCAAAGACACATTATTTATATAAAGAATTTCCTTCGAACATATACACCTGTATTTAGATATGGTATTTCCCATTTCCTAGAATTTTGAGTATAGAATTGCCAAAAACAAGAGCATTTCCATGTTCGACATGACATTGTCCAAGGAAGTATAAAATTTACCCCTTATGATATTTGTTCATGTGAGAAGGAAATGCAAAATTTATATGCAATAGAAATGAGTTGCATTAAATTTTGAGGGATAATTATATATCAACTTTTTTCACAATTTAGCTAAGAATTTAGGACCACTTTCAATCTATGTCAAATATAATTAAGACAACTTTAAATTTATGCCAACTATAATCATGGAAGTATAAAACATAAAATTTGCATGCATAACAATGACTTGTAACAAACATTGAGGCACAATGCCATATATTTTTCACAATGTAGATGAGAATTTAGGACAAGCATCAATCCATACCGAGTATAATTAGGACATGTATTAATATATGCTAAATATAATGAACCAAATTCGGCATGAATACACCACATAAAGTCATCAAACCACAAAATAAAAGAGAGAAGGAAACAAGACCAAGAATACCCTTAAAATTGATAGCAATATAAGTAAATCGCAAGATTCCATTCAAAAAAATTTGCAGGATAAAATTTTAAGCCAAACCAATATAAGGGCATAATATGATGTATTGAGAAAAAGAACAAAAATTGATAATCTAAAGCAAAGAAGGAAACATGTTATATATATATATGGAATTACCTCCCAATTGGTATCAGATCCATATCCCTTATATGGAGCATTCAAGTCAAGACCGAATAAGATTCCTTGCATGGAGCATTGATGTCAATACTATTGTTGTTGATGCATGGACATGCATCCATATCTACCACTCATTAGTTAATTCTAGTCCACTCGCCCGCCACATTATTTTGTTGTTGATTCATGCTTTCATTCTCCCTCTTTCTCTCACACCCTACCATTCTCCCTTCAACTCATTAATTCACATTCAAGGAATGTATTAGGGTAACATGAGAGTCATTAACATTAATGGTGATTTCCCTCGCACTTATTAATGGTATATCACAATGATTAGTAAGTGGTTTCCACCATGTTTGACATCAAAACATTTATTCACATGGATGAATCATACCCTTTGTGGGTTCAAAAGAAGACCCTGGGGGTAATTGCTTGTATCATTCCTTTTCCCAGGTTGTGATGGAGTGATTGAGTCATTACATAGATCCACAATGTATGTATGGTGGCTATGCTCAAGTTTGAGTCATAATGACATAGAGCTATAATGTATGTCCAGTAGTTATGTCCAATTTTGAGTCTTGTTCGTCATGGATCTACATTGTATGTCAGTAGCCATGACCTAGACATCTATGCATGGATCTGCAATGTATTGGTAGGCAACCATGTTTTGAGTCAGTCATAATACCTAGCTCAGAGTATATGGTATTGTAAAAGTATTCAACCAACGGTCTTTTGCCCCACATTTCAACCAATATTCATCAAATAATATCACCCATCACATTCCTTTAGCTTCATACTTTGGGGGAGAATTTGTTACACCAAAATATTGTCATCCCTAGATGTGTACTTGCCTAAATCCATGGAATTAATTGTGCCAAAATATTTGAGAAGAGGTTTTTCCTTTCTGACACAAAATTCTATCAACCTGTTGAGGCCTGGAAAATCGCAGGCAACAACAGCAAGGGATTCTCCCCAATCGACGTTCCTAACTAGCCCGTGACTGATTGATATGGGGAATCCGTCTGGTTTGTGGTCCGACTACTGTAGGTCAAGGAACAAAAATTAAAAGGTTTTACTGGTTGCGGCCCGGTCCACCGTATATATTTTTGTGTTTTTAACTTTAAGTATGATATGCAAGTGCCTATCTAAAATGCAGATTGATAAAGAATACGAGGAGCGGTCACAATGTGATGCGCAGGTTCTTACCTCTCATCTTAGACTCTCTCGCATCTAAACCACACACAGCAGGAAATAAAACTAACTAAGCTGTCCCTAGGGAGTGAGATTATCATTTGATGAGTAATGTATTACTATTCATGCATTAAGAAAAATCACAGGTAGTTGTTCTTTGATTCAAAACACATAAACATGAATAAATGGATGAACAACAAGATACCTCATTGTCTGTGAAAACATTCATTACTCATAGTGGAAATTATCATGAAATAAACCAGAGAGCATTCATAAAAGAACATAGGTTCAACAAGTTAGAATGATCTCACAGTTAATGAATAAAAGTTGAAAACGAAATAGTTCCCCTTCAACCACATTCATTCAACAACATTTGAACATTCCACCAAAACTTTCTCCAACAGGAAAAATCGTAATTATATATTGCAAAACGAAATAGTTCCTCTTACAATGTGTTCTCACAAGTCTAACTGGGAAAAAGTCATTCTTCCCTCTAACTTTCCTATATTTATACAAAAACCAGCCAAAACCTTTGAGTTGCCCCCCAACCGTTTTAATCTCATAGTTTTTTCATTTTGTGAATGCTCATGATTCAAACGTTACGTTTCAGATAAACACTTTTATGAAAATGGGAACTGCTTGGTAACTGACGAACTGCCCAAGCCTGAGCCTTTGCTCTTTAATGATTACGCTCTATAACTCTTTGGTACTTTTGAGATCTTGTTGGTCTTAGCCTTTCGCTCTCTTCTTTTCCTCGAGCAACATCTATGTTTCTTTATGCTTTAATTTCTTCCTTCAAGGTCGCTCCTCTTTTGCTTTGCCTTTGAGGCACATATTCTTTGCAGCAATCTTCCTGTCCTGAACATATCAGATCATTAGTGTTTAACAAGGTAACACAAACTAGATCAGTACATGTGTTCTGTAATATGAACTATAAACAATATTAATGCATGAAAATAAAGAATGTCAAGACAAAAGAGATCCCGCAAGTTTGTGCTTAAACCCCGGTTCAAAACTTAAACACGTGCCTGATATAATAGATCCTTTTCCCAATCCAGGCCACATCTGCACTAGAACGAAAACCTCCAACAACAGCACAAACCAGGACAAAGTAACCACCATTCTTCGAAACACCCAACCCCAAACCGCGTTCTTCAACTCAGACAACTTTAACATCGACCCGCGCCCACGGGAAACCTCCGTCATTACATAGAACAATGTAAAACACATCCAAATAGCGGGAAAAATCCAAACACTCGCACTAAGCATCAGACAGATAAACTCTTCATCGGTGAAAAGGAAAACAAGGAATGGGCGATTAGCCTGCTAGGGAGCCGCAACGGTGGGCGACACACCTACTAAGGGTTTGCAATAAAAGAAACAATCGGTGAAAAACAGAACAACTGCGTTGGATGGTTAGTCCGCAACGGCGGAAAAAAAACTAGGGTCACCAGAATATGTAACCATCGACGATCGAAAACACTAAAACCTAATCCTCAATCAAATGTCCAACACAATTTCGATAGCGAAAAAGAGTCATGAAATCGGTGCGGGTAAAATCGTCGGCACGTTTGTTATCGATCCTCCGAAACGACGGCTGCAAAAAGGACTGGTGCCCCAATGGTGACAAAGTAAAAATGTCGAAAATACACCGAAAGCACATCGGTGGCAAACGAGAGTTTGGATCGGGTCGTTAGCCTACTTAGCCTTTGCAATGGCGGCTGCGTAGGAGAGTACGACTCTGATTCATAACTAATATAATTTTCGATAGTGAAAATAAAAAACCCCCATGAGTCATAATTTAAGTCAAAAAACAACATCAGCATAAAAGATATTCATTTAACAATCAGCCTCAACAATCAAACTTGCAGTAACTTTAAACAATTCCAACAAATCTAAGCAAGACAAAATTTAAAAAGGAGGGTCCCAATTTTTATAGAAATTTGGGAAAAAAGTTGCAGCTGCAACAATTGGCGGCTAACTGGTGAACCCAGATCTCTGAATCAATTTCTCCTCAAGTAACAGACTGTTTAATCAATAAAAACAACATGTTGAATTCTTTTAGCTGTCTAGATTTCCCCAATGGCAAATATATGTACTTTTAAACATTGATGATAGTCCAATTTTAGGAACATGGAAACCAAAATCTCAAAGTCAAGATAACTCTTTTGAGGCCAAGTAGATGAGTTTCATTTTACTTCTGTCTTTGGGTAACTTCCAGCTTGGACACCACAGGATTGTAACAGATGGTAAACAGCGATATTCATTTGTTCCTCATTCCCATGCCATTTTGCACTTTTTTGTGCTTTTTGAACCTTTTGTTCTTTTGAGTCCTCCTTGTGCCTTTCTTTCTAAATTTTTATTCAGGCTCCTCTATCCATAGTGCCCTTTTGTGGGAGAGATGTATTCAATTTTCAGCTCACGAACAAAGAAGAACTTTCGACAATTTTTTACTCATATGATTCAGTACTTTGTTTTGATAGATATTGCTTTTTAGGAGCGATCAGCCTTTTTGCTTTTTTGAATTTTGGCATGGGATCATTTATATATAATATATTGTTCACCTTGCTTCCTTTCCGTGGGTCTTTGCTAGCACCCCCTAGGACACTTTAAATGTGAGATGGATGGAGCCTCAAAATAGTATTCCAGACCTTTTGATCCTGAGTTATTTTATAGGGATTAAGCAGGACTTCAATGGGTTCATATCCATTTAGGAAAATTGCTTAACTAGAAGAAATTCTATCAGATAAAACAATAATACACAGTCTTATACCAAGGATTTCGGTTAATCCAGAACTCTGATGTTCTCCATGCAACCAAAAGTTTGCTTCTTTTTATTGAAATCAAACAAATCTAAACTAAAACCAAACATGAATAAAGCAAATCAAAATAAACAACCAAAACAATTTATTTATGTACAAAACAAGAAACAATAAATCAAGAAAAATAAGGTTTGAGAACTAAACCATTAACTGGTAAGTTCTCCTCCCATCCCTGCAAATCTTGCAATTTATAGGTTGAGGGGCCAAGCTTTGCTGCAATCTGAAAAGGGCCTACCCATAACTATTGAAACTTCGTGTGCTTTCCCTTTTCATCATGCGGGTGATCCCACTTAGGAACCAAGTCTCCCACTTCAAACTCCTTTGTTCCAGCTTTGTGCTTATCAAACCACCTTTTCACTACTTCCCGCTGTTGCTTAAAACGTTCTTTGGCCCTGGATCTAGACTCTTCCGTCTTAAAAAGATTATAGATTCTAAGTTGCAGGATTTCGTTGTCTGTGCCTCTAGAATCTTGGGCTATTATGGAAGATGGTAGCATGATGTTCGGAGGAAGTATAGCCTCCTTTCCATAAACAAGGGTATATGGTGACACACCTAGGGAATTCTTGGGTGTGACCCTATCAGCCCAAAGAGCGTTCAGTAATGTTGAATGCCAACTCCTCTAGTTTTATATGACAGTATTTTTCAAAATCCTAATCAAATTCTTATTCGTAGATTCTGCCAAACCATTTCCTTGTGGGTAGTAGTTGGCGGAATAATGCAACTTAATTCCCTTTTCATGAGCAAATGTAGTTAATTTAATGGAAGAAAAGTAAGCATCATTATAAAAAACCAGGGAAATTGGAACCCCAAACCTGGTCATGATATGATCCTGCAAGAAATCCATGACAGCATCTTCATTGACTTTTCGTAGCGGAATGGCCTCGACCCACCTAGTGAAATAGTTAGTTGTCGTTAAAATATATTTGTGCTGCAAGGAGGAATTTGGTTTTATTTATCCAATGACATCAATTCCCCATTGCTCAAATGGTTCCGTTATCATAACCGGCTTCAGTGGTCCTGCTGCTTTGGCTTGTCTTCCCCCACACCTCTAGAAGACATCACACTTTCTCACATGGGCATGAGCATCCTTGAACAGTGTGGGCCAATAGTACCCAGCCCTGAGAATTTTGTGGGCTGTCGTATCTCCAGAGAAATGGCCTCCAGCAGGCCCACCATGTAATTCAGTTATAACCTTTTTTGTGTCTTCCTTTTCTAAACATCTGAGAAGGACTCCATCATAATTCTTCCTAAATAAAATTCCATCAACAATCTGATAAGCAGTTGATTTAAGGTGCAACGCTCTTCACTGCTTAGAATTCCAATGTTCTGGCAACACGCCTTCCTGAAGATAATGAACAAGGTCTCGGTACCAGGACTCTGGAGCTGTAAAAAGAGGACATACGTCCATCATGTGTAATTCAACTTCATTTTCCCATTCGCTTTTTTCTTTGCTATTGCCTTCAACCATTAGTTTGCACAATCCCTTCCCTCTAACTATGGAGGCTGGATTGAATTCGAGGTCATACTCTTGTAAAGTTGTTACCCAATTGCCTCTTCTTTCTCCTAATTATTTTTGCACAAAAAGAGACCTCACCGCTGGGTGTGGGACTATTACCTTTGTTCGGTTCTTGAGGATAAATGGCCGAAATTGTTTTACCGCTTTGAAGACTGCATAAGCTTGCTTATCCGCAACTGGGTAACTCACTTCAGCACCCTACATACCAGTGCTCATAAATGATATGGGGAATTCATCTCCCCCATATTTCTTCTGAGTAAGCACCGCTGCCAATGAATCATCAGATGCGAAAGTGTACAAAATAAAATCTTTATCAAAATCTGGGCTATTAAGAGATGGTGCGTGAGTAATAGCTGTTTTTATTTTGCTGAATGCATTCTTTTCTATGTCAGTCCACTTGAATTGTACACTTTGCTTCACCATTTGCTGCAGAGGTTTAATGATTTGAGCAAAATCAGGCACAAACCTTCGCACGAAATTTATTGTCCCCATGAATGATTGCATACCTTTTTTATTATGGGGTAAGGGGATTTGTTCGATTGATCCAGATTTATGCAGGAACGTAACAAAATACACAAATAACCATAGAAACAAATATGCAGTGGAAATAACACTTCATTTCATTAATCAATAACTGAAACTTGTTTACATACAGAATGGAAATAAACTAGCTAGAGTGCTGGTAGCTTATCTCTGAGAAGAGATGTGGCGGCTACATGCCTATGAACTCTGTGTTACAATGAGGCTCAAAGGCCTATATATTATTGAGAAATAATGGAAACCCTACACATCCAAAAACCTAACCCTAGGAGGCGAAACGCCTTAATGTGGGCCCCGTTGGGTAACTTGGTACATCAATTTCCCGGGGTCGTAATTTTAGCATACTACCTCCGTTTGACGTGCATGATACATCGTTAGAAAGATTTGTTTAAGGAATACATCCATAATTAACAAATATCAAGTTCAAAATAGACTCATATTTTGTCGACCATTCGATGCCAAAAAAACGTTGTTTAGGGCCTCAAAACGGCTCTGAAAGTTTAGGATCCGAAAACTGCCAAAAATAGTAAATTGTGCTACAATTAAGGAAACTAGAAAACTGAAAGAAATAGTGGTGGGGGTCTAAGAGGAATAGGTGGGTGGCCACCAATATCCTCCTAGATCATCGATAGCTTTGATCCTTTCTGGGTCTATGGAGATCCCCTTCTTAGATACCATGTGACCCAGTAGCTTTCCTTCTGTAACAGCAAACACACACTTATTGGGGTTTAGCGAGATACCATATTTTCGACAACGCTCGAAAATATGCTTGAGATGAAATGCGTGTTCTTCTCTTTTCTTTGAAAATATTGTGATGTCATCGAGGTATACCACAACATTGCGGCCAATCAGACTGCAGAAAGTTATATCCATAGCCCTTTGGAAAGTAGCTCCAGCGTTTATGAGTCCAAAAGGCATCCTTCTGTAAGCAAAAGTCCCCCATCTTATTTTGAATGTAGTGTTGAGTCTGTCTTCTTCGGCTACTAACACCTGATTGTAACTAGAGGATCCATCTATTAAAGAAAATAACTCAGAACCCGAAACCATTTGCAATATCTGTTCCATGGGTGGGACTGGATAATTGTCTTTATCTGAAGCGCAATTTAAGTTTTTGAAATCCACACATAGTCTAATTTCTCCAGATTTCTTCCTTACTGGTACTAGGTTCGAGACCCATTCTGAATGTCTAGCTTTGAATATGATTTTGGCATTCAATAATTTCTTTATTTCATTCTAAATTAAAGGCTCAAGTTTGGGATGCATTTTCCTTAAGGGCTGCTGATAAGGCTTGGACCCAGTCCTAATAGGGATGACATGCTGAATAATCTTGGTGTCATAGGTTTTCAAATCTTCATGTGTCCAGGAAAACACATATTTGTATTGTTTGAACAAACTGATGAACTTATTTCTTTCACCAGGGGAACAACACTTTCCCAAATTCACATATTTGGGCTCAATTTCAGTTCCTAAGTTTATCAGCTCGAATTGTAAAGATGAGCTGTGAGTCTTCACGTTTGCTGGTCTTTTGAATTTGTTGTTTAGATCAAACATTCGTTATAAAGTCCTGACTCCTTTAGGAATGAAATTGTCAAATTTTAGCTCAGCCTGATGTTCTTCATCATCGATAATTGCCCCTTTGAAAGTATCATCATTTGTCAAGCATTTAAGGATTTGTTGATCATCATCAAAAACTCACAAATTTGTAATCATGTCTGGAACCGAAGGCCTAAAAAGCAATTCAATAGAACACCTGTTATTAGAGGGTACAAGCTTTGCAGCTGAGGTGGCTAACACGTCAACTGCGACATTTCTTAGTCTAGGAATTGACACAATATTAAATGCACAAAAAAATTTAAGTGAATCCCATACTTCACTTTGGTAAGCTTTTAAATGAGGTGAAATGCAATGTATCTGATTTCGAATTTGTTTCACAATTATTTCAGAATCTCCGTATACTTTCATATTTTCCACTTTAAATTCAATTGCTTTCTTCAGTCCCTGAACCAATGCTTCATATTCGGCTGTGTTGTTCGTACATTCAAACTCTAATCTACATGAAAGGAAGTGTTTATTATTCTTTGGATCGATCAGGACACAACCAACTCCTGATCCTTCCAGTGTCTTAGATCCATAAAAAAAAAGTGTCCAAAAACTATCTATTTTTACCGTACCTGAATCAAAATCTACATCTAAAGCTAAGTCTACTATTTTACAATCAATTTCATCAGCCTACGAAAACCGAAGGAGATCAGGCTGGGTGTCTGATGTCATGTTGGCTTCTTCTGCTTGATAATTTCCTAGTTCCAGCTCAATAAAGTAGTTCCCCAAAACAGAATTCATTGGTTCATTCTTACCTTCTAACTGCGTGACATTGTGTTTCATGTGGGGCTCTCTTAAAACTTTAATTTGATCGGGACTTCCCTTGTAAGGTAACCACAGATGTGACCAGTCTGATACAAAATATCCATACAGCTTTGTTGACCAATCCCTACTCAAAACAAGTCCATAAGCCTCAGGTATGTCCGCTACTACAATATCAATGAATTGACATACCTTATCATCTGAAGACAAGCGAATGAGAACATCCTCCATTTCCCCAACCACTTTCACATTGGTCCTGTCTAACTGAGTAACCTTCAAGGTAGATGGTTTGGGTTGTCCATTTATCCTTCTGCATACTAAAAGTGGCATAACATTTACTGATGCCCCTGAGTCTATTAGACAGTTGTGCATGTTATGATTGAAAATTTCAAAAGTGAGGAGAAAAGGTGGAGTTTTATACTTGGACTTACCTCCCACACTTGCTTCCCCAATTTCTTCTTCTTCAGGTTGGGTATTAACAAGAAGTTTCTCTTCAGACGTTTCTAGTGCTTTTAACAATTTTTCTTTCTGCTGTGGCACATTGCACATTTCAAATAGTGAAATATTTGCCTTTACCTTTTTATATCCTCCACAATGTCATACTCCATCTTATGTTCTGTGAGATTCATTTTTACATTATTCATCTTCTCTTCAATGGGCTTAGTAGGCATGTTGATCTGCTTTGGATTTTGACTGGTGATGGTGAATTCGGGAATTTCACCTGCTGTGGTATTTTTCCCAAGTTTCTTTACATTCTTTTGAAGTCTCTTAATCTTCGGGAGTATAAGATTGTTTTCTTTAATCAACCCTTGGCTTCTCGTTGTCACATTCATTTCCGAGATATCTTCATGTCTTGGATCCTTTTCCTCTTCGGTATCGAATAACGAGACACAGTCCCATAAAACCATGGCATCATCTTCTTGTTTTTCTGTTGATTTATTATTATCTTTTCCCTCCTCCTCATCAGCCTCTGTTAGTTTAGAATCCAACAGCTGATTCATTACTAATGTCATTGAATTTATCCATTGAGGACAATTTTTTTTTAGAATGGGGTTGTTGGTGGAAAGTGCAAAAGTTATCCATCCCCACCTCTGTTAAGTTCATCGATGCAGGATTGTGTGGAGGGGGGTGGGATTGATTGTTATCCTATTTTTTCTTGTAATAAGGCTTATAGAACTTTTGGGCTTCCTTTTCCTTTTCCAAGTCCATTATTCTGTTAGAGAGCTTCTACATCATCTTTGCCTTTCCTTCGAAATCATGGGATTGTTCCTCTTTAGGCTTAGTAAATAACAAAGATTTCTTCCCAACATTTTTCTCTCCTGACTTCTCAGGGTAATCTTCGTTGCTTTCCTTTTCAGCTTCTACTCTCTCTGCTTCTTCATAAGTCTCTGCTAGCGTAGGTTTGGCTTTCATCTTGGAAAACATGGCCAAATCGGGCCCTAGAGCTGAAGTATAATATTCAATAAGAACTTTATCCGAGGGCTTATCAGTTTCAGAAAAATTCTTAAGATAAGCTGCAAATCTTTGGGTAAAACTATGCACTTTTTTTTTCTTTCTTTCTTTAAAGCACACAATCCTTTCATGAGAGCCGCATGAGTTTTTTGGGTTGCATATTTGATTCTGAATATCCTTTCAAAGGTATCCCAATCTAGGATTGAGTTTGCAGGCAAACCAAAATACCATGAGATTGTTGCTCCTTTAAGGGTATGCGAAAAAATTCTACAGATTACATCCTCGTGTTCTCCATCTTTTAGTCCTTCTATGGCCAAGTAGAAACTTTGCAAATGGTCATCTACTAAAATCTTCTCATTTGGGTCAAAATCGGGCAACATCTTCTCAAAAGCTTGAGGTAAGTCATGCAACGGAGGTGCTAAGTTTAGAGGTGATCTGTCTTTCCAAGCAGGTGGTGGGTTTGGTGGGTTCGGTGGTTGATTTGCATTTACCCCTGCCGTGAGTCTGGGTGGAGAATGAACAGGAGTACGGACATGTGAACCATTAGGTGTGTTTGGGCCTACTTGATTCAAAGGCTGAACAACTTCCTGTAAAGTTGTTTCTACAAGTTTTTCCCAATCTCCAACTAACATAGAGTCTTCCAATACAGGACGGTCTTTCTTCTTGTACTCTCTCCTAGGTAATTCAGGGATAATCGGTAATCCTCCAATCTTCTTCACATAAGCCCTAGTGTGTCTTCTCAAATCATTAACAACTTCGTTGTCCACAGAATACAAATGTTCTTTCCACTTCTCTTCAGGATTCAGGTTGGGAAATGAACTGCTTTCAAAACTATCATTGGTGGAGTAATTTCGAGGAAATGGGTTTCCTCGGCCAGCCATGCACTGGTGGCCCTCCTTCTAGAACCAGAAACTGTTGAGGCCTGGAAAATTGCAGGCAACAACAACAAGGAATTCTCCCCAATCAATGTTCCCAACTAGCCCGTGACTGTTTGGTATGGGGAATCCGTCCGTTTTACGGTTCAGCTACCGTAGGTCAAGTAACAAAAATTAAAAGGTTTTACCGGTTGCGGCCCGGTCCACCATATATATTTTTGTGTTTTTAACTTTAAGTATGATATGCAAGAGCCTATCTAAAATGCGGATTGATAAAGAATACGAGGAGCGGTCACAGTGTGATGCGCAGGTTTGTACCTCTCGTCTTAGACTCTCTCGCATCTAAACCACACACGGCAGGAAATAAAACTAACTAAGTTGTCCCTAGGGAGTGAGATTATCATTTAATAGGTAATGTATTGTTGTTCATGCATTAAGAAAAATCACAGATAGTTGTTCTTTAATTCAAAACACATAAACATGAATAAATGGATGAACAACAAGATACCTGATTGTCTGTGAAAACATTCATTACTCATAGTGGAAATTATCATGAAATAAACCAGAGAGCATTCATAAAAGAACATAGGTTCAACAAGTTAGAATGACATCACGGTTAATGAATAAAAGCTGAAAATGATATAGTTCCCCTTCAACTGTAACACCCCGTTTTGACATTTCTACCTGAACTACTATTATATGTTGTATTTGTTTGATTGTGAGATCTCGTCGGTTTGACGACACTGTGGACATATGGTTCTATTATTTTGCCGATATATATATTTGTGTGTGTGATGATAGTATTATGGTCGGTATTCATGTTTAGATATGTATCATGTGTTAATTATGTCAAATATATGGAAATTATTGAATGATGGGTACGTGGATACCGTTACAGATATATGTTGAAATAATGAATGTTATGCCAGGTGCATGGCGAATGAATGAGTTTATTGTTGTCATGTTATGATGAGATATATGTGTACATATTGAGGATTATGCACGATATCCTATATTGTATGTCGAGGACTCACTTACATGTTGAAATGGCTAAGTGATGGCTGGATCCTACGAGGTGGGAGGGCCTCGGGGACATGGACTTCGAAAGATAAAATGGTATGCGAGTGATGCATTATTTACTTTTGTATGGTTATTATGCTGTTTATTATGATGTATGTTATGACATGGGTGGGGTAGAGTTTGTTATACACCTGGGTGGCACCTCTCCGTCGGAGTGCTGATATCCCTCATGTCGGCACACAAAAGGACACTTATGGATAGAGGTTTGCCCTTGACACTATAGCTTGGCTTGTCATGAAATACATTCTACCTTCATTCAGCTAATTACTTTTCCATTTAGCCATGTTGGGATGTATTCGCGACTCTCATTCTTGACAACTCACGAGTCATTCGCGAGTCTCCTTCACAGCAAGTCGCGAATCCTTGTATTCACGGGTTGTGCTTATACAGAGTCACGAATCATTCACGGGTTGCTCTACTACATACCCGCGAATGTTCTCCTTAACATAAAAACACAAAATCACGCGCTAATGGGAGTTTAGTTAAGTCATTTTACTTAATCTCCCTAACTGCTACAACTTCCCCAACCTTCGAGAACTGCCTTATTTCACCCATATAAATACAGGCCTTGGGGAGGGTTGTAGGGACTTACACTTTGGAGCAAAGTTATGCTGGTGGATTGTTTACAGAAGTCTTTGGAGCAGTGAAACTCAGAATCCTTTGGTGACAGAGGAGTCCTTGTCTCAGACGTTTGGTTGTACTCTGAACTTTCTCATTATTGATAATAAAGAGATTACTTCTTCCACATGTGTCTTATATATCTTGGTTTGATAATTGTTTATGCTTCAATATTTCATATTTGAATTATCTAACCTGCTAACATATATATATGAATCATACTATGTCTGGAAGATTGTCTCTGAACATGTGAAAGAGGAGTGAACCTTGAAGACTTTGGAAGTGGAGCATATTGGAAGAGGACTAGCAAGGATCGAACGTCGTTTAACAAGTAAGTTCTTCTAACCCTCCTATTTCCTATTCCGCACTTTTAAAGTCAATTGTCTGCAAGTGTTTGAGTATGTTGGTAATCCCCGACCTACGTTTATTAGGTGCATAATCCCTTACAACAGAACTGGCGACTCCGCTGGGGAAGCCTAGACTGCTGTAGGTCATTTCTGTTATCCTGACCAGTTTTGCTTGTGAGTCTGCTTGTGGTTTGTTATCCTGGATCTTGCTTGTTTCAGCATTTGATAGTCTTAGGATTTTTCTCTGTTTTTGAGAAAGTTTTGATACCCATTCGCGAGTTGTTCCATTGAATAGTCGCGAATATAGAGTTGAATTCGTGGGTTGTTCCACTGAACAGTCACGAATCATTCGCGACTTGCACTGCTAGACAGTCGCGAGTACTCCTGGAAACTGGGATTTCTGAGTAAGACTTTGCTTGGTCTTTTTCCTGTTATAATTCATGTTTTCTGAAAAGACTTTCTTTAAGAATGCTGTAGAGTGGCTTGATTGCCTCAGGTGATCACATCTTAGTGCTTTTTGAAAGCCATTGAGTCTTTTTACTTGTTTTATTTATTGTTTGCATCTTGGAGTATTCTGGCCTGTTTGGGTTGCTGGTTTAAGTGTCTTAGTCCAGATCAGTGATCAGGGTCTTGGGCTCTGTCTTTCCCAGTTTGCTTTCTGTCAGTTACTGGTTTGCACTTACCTTTTTGAAGTCTGCAGTGATTTTGTGTCATTGTTTGCACCCAAGCTAGGGTTCCTAGCCTGTTTTTCTTGCTGGTCTTTTGGTCCTGATTGCCTGTTTGCTTCAGTTTGTGGTTTTTATACAGTTTATAAATTTCAAGTTCACTCAAACATAGTGCATTGTAGATGCATAGTAGTTTCTTTGAGCAATTTTTAAAGTGAAAACAAAACATAGTTAGTCTTTGGCATTGTGATTTTTGCATAAGTAGTGTTTGCTTCATTTTAAAAATATATAATCTCAGAAAATTACAAAAATTTAGGTTTAGTTTCTCTTATCAGTGCTGTAGTTCATCAATACATACTTGAAAAAATGAAAAGGAGTTTGTTTTATAGTAGTAGCTTGCTTTGAATACACTTTACTTTCATTTATTTCTTGCTGAGTCAAAACACCATTCAGTATATCACTTCCACTTCCTTTTGAGTAAGAAACGACCTTAAAATGAATGCATAAATTAAAATTTATTAGTAAGTTTTTATTTTTAGGGCCTTTTCACCTACTAGCTTAGGCTAGACTTGTGGGCTAGGGAGTGTAAACTTCCCACAAGTTATAAACTCAGACGTAGTGGACCATTCTTTATGTAAATCCTTGATTCTATCACTATATCTGGGAAGCTCCTCTCAAACGGGAGTTAAGCACTAGGCCGCGTGGAGGCTTGGACAGAGGGGATAACCCCCCAAATCCTTGTCAAAAAGTAACCCAGGAATTTTACGCATCTGGGGATTCTGTCCTAGACAGAGTTTTGGGCTCAGCTACCCTGCCCATGCGTACGAGTTCGGCTGACGACTGTCC
>LPNX010193273.1:458156-503002 GCA_001517045.1 Pseudotsuga menziesii | reverse complement strand
GGTGAAGATCCTGGGGCTCATGCCACCACCTTCCACTTATGGTGTTCTTCCAACTCATTGAATGAAGATTCAGTGAGATTGAGGCTGTTCCAGAGGACCCTTGACTGGCACTGCGGCAAAATGGTACATTGAGCTGCCTTCTGCTACTTTTAGTAGTTTCTGGGACCTAGCTAGTGCTTTCCTTAGTCACTTTCAGCTTCCGATTCGTTACGACTTCGGAACGGATTTGTTGTCCACTTTCAGACAAAACAAGGCAACCCACATCTCGGATCATATCCAAGAGTGGAGGAGGCGAAAGAGTCTAATCAAAGCTACCATCCCTCTTGAGTTTCTATTAGAGTGGTTCCTTAAGTCATTGTTGCCATACATTTCTAAGGATGTTTCCACATCAGGAGTGACTAGTGAAGAAGAAGCCATACTTAGGGCCCAGCAGTTGGACTTGATTTATTCACAGTCTGGGATTCTATATGAAACTATCCCTGAGGCACAAAGGCCTTCACATGAGGCCGAGAAACCCAATCCTAGACCCCATGCCGATGGTGTGGTTGGGTCCATAAACTCTCCCACTGAAGAGTCTTTGACAAAACAACTTCACCAATTGTCTGTCAAACAGTCTACGGCGGAGGCAACAAAGGCTGCCCCCTCCTCCCAAAGTGCAAATGTTTTTGCACAAACCTCTTCGAAGGGCAATCAGCAGCCCGGCGGGAAGAAGAAGAAAGGTAAAAAGGGAGAGGGAAACCAAAACCAAAACAAGCCAAAGCCCGCAAACAATGCTGATAGGGGCAAAAAGGAAAAGAAGAAAGTCAAGTTCCCTTGTAAGTTGTGCCAAGGGGACCACTTTACTCATCTTTGTCCCCTCATGGAACAAGCTCAGAAGCTGTTACAAGCTCAACCGCCGGCTGTCCTGAAGGATCCGTTTCCCCAAGGGCAGAATTATGCTTCAGCTTCTACCGTAGCAGGGGGCACTCAAGCTTCCCCTGACCCCAATTATATCAACATGGTTAGATCCTCAACTTTGTTACAAACCAGGAACAAGAACTATGAGAAAGAGATCGATGAGAAGGGTAAAGCTGTAGTTGAATCTTCCAACCCTCTCACTATAGAGAAACCTGCGGAAATAATGCCAAAGATACCCAAAGGTGTCTTTAAGAAGACTTTGCATAACCCAAATGCCCGAGCCGCTTCTAACTACTCGGTGGTTGAAGACCTGGCCCAGACTCCGTGTGCAATGTCAACTTTGGAGGTGCTACAGAGCTGTCCCGCTCAGCGGGATGCCCTCTTAGCAGCTTTAGGTAGCATGGACTCTTCGAGTCTCTCGGCGAAATTTAATTTCTCTGATGTTAAAATTTGCCTCCCTTACCATGTAGCTCTATCGATAGATGTTGTCCATGGTGGCAAGACCATTGGACGAGCAGTTGTTGATGAGGGAGCCTCTACTTGTGTTATGTCCCTGGCCTGTTGGAAAGCTCTTGGATCCCCAGAGATGGTCCCATCAACCACTTTACTTACTGCTTTTGATGGAAGGTATTTTCGTCCACATGGTATCCTACTAGCTTTTGAGATTAAGTTGGCTGGCAAAGCAGTGTCTGTTGAAGTTGAGGTGTTTGATGCTCCATTGGACTACAATTTCCTTCTGGGTAGGAATTGGACTTATGCAATGTCTGCTGTTGCATCTGCTGTCTTTCATGTCGTGGTTTTTCCACATGAGGGCAAGATGGTCACTATTGACCAACTTGATTTTACTCGAAAAGGCCGCTTAGATTCTAAAGATTCCACTGTGCCATTGGTTGATCAGGCCAAAACTACTGCATAGAGCTTGGGGGCTGGAATGTACGCATCATTGATGGGCACATTCGATATTCCAGCTCCAGTCCTTTATATCGGTTCTACTACTGTAGGGAATTCCATTGATTCGGTGGTCGATAGGACTGATCCTTGGGTCCTCCCAACCCCTCAGGAACCGGAAGTGCCCTTATCTGCAGTGGAAGTCGCGTATCAAGCTATTACCCAAACCACTGTAGATCCCATTCTAGATCCTCTTACAGTCTCAGATGATCTAGAAGAAGTCTATATGCCCGCATGGGCAGAAAACTCTTTACATTCCATAGATTGCTTAGACACTGTTTTACCTTCCGATGAAGCTATTCTGGAAGCTATGTGTTCACGTGATAAGATATGTGAGGATCTTCATCACCGATCTTATTTCCTTCCAAAGCTAAGCAAGATAGAAAACCAAGAGTTTCATGTGAGACTGTCGGATGATGTTGATACACCTGTCAACCCTTTACCTAGGGAAGGAGTGTTTGCCGAGGGGAATATGGCAAACATTTCCGCTACTATACCGATCAACATCTCTGTAAAGCTAAATGTCGTGGAAAATATCTATATAGGTGCAAACTGCTCTCCGGAGGAGATTGCCATTTATACTGCCCTTTTCAAGGAATTCCGCGATATCTTTGCCTGGTCATATGAGGAGATGCCAGGCATTGATCCATCTATTGTTCAACATGAGATCCCAACCTATCCTGATGTTAAGCCAGTTCGGCAAAAATTACGCCCCGTGAACCTGCGTAAAGCGGCGGCTGTGAAAGCAGAGGTTGAAAAGCTATTGAAAGCAGGTTTTTTATATCCCGTAGCTTTGACTGAATGGGTGTCCAACCCAGTTCCTGTTGATAAAAAGCAAGGGACTATTCGCGTTTGTACGGACTTTCGAGACCTTAACAAAGCCTGTCCTAAGGACAACTACCCTACACCATTTATTGATCAGATCATAGATGCATGTGCGGGCAGTGAGGTATTCTTGTTTATGGATGGTTTCTCCGGCTACAATCAAATCCAAATCAAACCGGAAGACCAGCATAAAACTGCTTTTATTTGCCCTTGGGGTACATTTGCATATAGAAAAATGCCCTTTGGATTGAAAAATGCAGGGGCAACCTTTCAACGAGCCATGAACTTCGCTTTTCACGATATAAAAGCCATTGTCGAGCCTTACCTGGATGATCTGCCTGCTCATTCTCGCAAGAGGATCCAACATCCAGATCATTTACGGTTGATTTTTGAGAGATGCAGATACTATAACATTCGCTTGAATCCCCACAAGTGTGTTTTCTGTGTCGAATCAGGTAGATTGCTTGGATTCATTGTCTCTAGTAGGGGCATTCAGGTGGATCCTTTAAAAGTTGAGGCCATTGTAAATCTGCCTCCTCCTCGTTCACTTAGGCAACTTCAGAGTTTACAAGGAAAGTCTAACTTCCTTCGACGTTTTATCGTTAATTATGCCAAGATCACAAAAGGTTTCATGCGCCTGCTTAAACAGGACACCCCATTTGTATGGGATGAAACTGCACAACTCGCGTTTGAGGCATTGAAAAAAGCTTTGTTGTCGGCTCCTTTATTACGCCCGCCAGATTATTCTAGGGATTTTTTATTATATCTGACCACGTCGGAGTCTACCATTGGGGTGGTGCTAGTTCAAGAGGATGACAAGCTCGTTGAGCATGTTGTCTATTATCTTATCCATGCTCTGGTTGGGCATGAGCTTAAGTACTCCCACGTCGAGAAGTTAGCCTTAGCGGCTGTTTATGCTGTACAGAGGTTACGGCACTACATCTTACTGAGGACCACTACTGTAGTGGCAGATGTAAACCCTTTCCAATATGTTTTATCCCGATGGATTGTTGGGGGAAAATTCAATAAGTGGATAGTCATTCTCCAAGAGTTTACTTGGATTTCCAATCCGCTAAATCCAAAAAGTCCTTAGTTTTTGCGGAGCTTATAGCAGAATTCCCTACGGAAGAAGATGTAGTAGTTCAGGATGACTCATTCCCAGATGAGTACATCTTCCTTATATCCACCTCTGATCCTTGGTACAGAGATATTCTTATATATCTCCAAACTTTGAAGTATCCTACCGCTTACTCTAGGGAAGACCGACGCAAGTTACGCCTTCATGCTAAAAACTACCTCATTATAGGAGATACATTATATCGACGAGGGGTAGATTCTGTCTTGCGTCACTGCCTTACTCATGAGGAAGCGGAGATTGTCCTAAATGATTCCCATAGCAGAGCGTGTGGGGGTCATTTATCTGGGTTAGCAACGGCCCAGAAGATATTACGTGCCGAGTATTTCTGGCCCACCATCTTTAAAGATTGTGTGGAAGCTGTGAAACGCTGTCATCCATGTCAGCTTTACACCTGAAAAATGCGGTCGCATCCTGCTCCCTTGTTTCCTGTTGTTTCGGTAGGCCCCTTCATGAAATGGGGGATCGATTATATGACATGCAACCCAGCCTCGGTTGGGGGGCATAAATACATCATTGTTGCTGTCGACTATTTCACAAAATGGGCAGAGGCAATGCCTACTTTCAAAGACAATGGGGAAACAACAACTTTCTTCGTGTTTAATCAGATTATTGCTAGGTTTGGTATTCCCAAAGTGATTGTCACTGACCATGGCAGTCATTTCCAAAATCACATGATGACAGAGCTGACCACCATGCTCGGATTCCGCCAAGAACATTCTTCTCCATATTATCCGCAGGTAAATGGTCAGGTTGAGGTTGTAAACAAAACTTTAAAAACTATACTTAAACGTACTATTGATGCAGCCCGTTCGAATTGGCACATCATGTTATATCCTGCTCTTTGGGCTTATCGAACCAATGTCAAAACTGCTACGGGTTTTTCCCCCTTCCAACTCGTTCACGGGGTGGAAGCTATTACGTCGATTGAATGCGAAATCCCATCCTTGCAGATAGCTATTCATGTGCTACCTGACACAACTGAGCTTGAGGAACGGTTGCTCCATTTAGAACACCTTGATGAACAACGTAGAGATGCGTTGACTGCAAATCAGGCTCATAAGAACAGGGTTAAATCTCAATATGATAAAATGGTCAAACCTAGGGTTTTCTCTGAGGGGGAACTTGTCTTGCTCTGGGACCAAGATAAAGAGCCTCTGGGGGTAGGAAAATTCAAGGCTATGTGGTTGGGACCCTATGTTGTGTCTAAAGTTTTGAGTAAAGGCGCATATGAATTAGTGGATTATGATGGGAATAAGCTGCCTGAGCCTAGAAATGGGCTCTACCTGAAGAAGTACTATGCCTAGGCTTAGCACTTTTTCTTGTATATTAATGTATGTATTTTTATGTACATTAGGTTGTCAATTTCGTTTTTTATATTATCTGCTGGTTGTTGCAGATGTCTTCCGAGATGTATGTAGGTTTCGCTGATGGCGCCAGCCGTCATACTTGTAACCTAGCTTCGGCAACATGGGTTATCTATTCCCCTTCAGGACAACTTGTTGCCGCAGGTGGCGCTTGTCTAGGTCCTGCTTCCAATAATGTTGCTGAGTATAGGGCTGTAATTGAACTCCTATGGGATTCTTTGTCACGAGGCATCACCCAGCTTGAAGTCCGTTTGGATTCTCAGTTGGTTGTTTCCCAGCTCAATCGAGCTTATCAGGTGCGTAATCCTACATTGTTACGTCGGTTCATGCAAGTTCGTTTACTGGAAAGACACTTTGAAGTTATTACTTTTAATCACATTCCACAAAACCAAAATTCATTAACTGATGCATATGCTAATTATATTTTGGACTGGCATCTCACACACATTCTATAAAATAGACAGCAAATACATAAGAAACATTTGTAAATAAGCTGACAACCAAACACAAATATATATATATATATGTAAATATCTGTCATAAATAGGTCGAGTCTGATCCGTAGATCCCATCATGTACAAAATATACAAAAAGTGGATCATCATCCATCAAAATTCCTAAAACTAAGCCTGCCCGCCATGGCCACTGGGACCTCCTTGCTCCCCGTGATCTCTATGCCCCCTGGCTTCCTCAGCCTCCTCGGCTTCGGCAACCTCCACCGCATCCCTGTATACACATACTGCTCTAGCTACTCGTCTGAAAAGACGTAGCCAGGCCGGTGGAACCCCAACTACTGACTCCTGCATAGCTACAGAGAGATGCTCTATCCGTATCGTAGGTACTCGCTCGGTCAGCCTGCCTAGCTTCGCCTCGAGTACTCTGATCAATCCTGGGTCTCCCCCTGCAGTAGGATGTACGAAGGTACGTGGGTGCCCTTCTGGGTGGACTGGTCCAATATCTGCATTTTGACACATAAATAGGGTTTAGACTTGTGCATATGTATATATCCTATCATTTGAAAATCCATAAAAATTTGATAATGATAAAAAATAAAAATGACATACCCATCTCTCCCCATGCTCCTCCTGGAGGGAGGACTAGGTCGGGATCACCTCGGAAATCTAACTCGGCGTATGGAAACTGCTCCAACGTCGGCACCTACTGTTCCCACCATGTATAGAAATCATCATCATACATGCTATGTACTACATCTCCTCCTCCTTGACGGAGGAAGATATCTCCCCACCGGCTCAGCCTCGGTTGCCGTGGATGATGGACCTGTAATGGTATAGCAGGGCTCATAGCTGGCACCCTCTCAAAGAAGAACGCTACCAGTATACTAGCATAGCCAAAGTTCTTTCGTATTCCCCTCCTACAGTCGGACAATTGCCTCTTCATGATGGGGGTAATTCCCGTACACCAATCAAAGAGCGTACCTCTAAAGCAGTCCACCGCCACTCTCATCTGAGTCCTGGTGGCCATGTGTAACCCTGCTGACCCTGAAAGTCTAACAATAGTACTGGCCAATACCTGTAATGTAAGATCCTGAATATCTGCAATGAGAACGCTGCTGCCTTTCTTTTGAGTACCAGGCCTGTAGAATACATCGACATAGTTCTGGACACTCAAGGGGTCTCCACCCCTGCCAGTGCCTTCCAGGTTCACCGGTGCTCCCCGATGTGACAACCCAGATATGAAGTAGATGTCTTGTGTGGTAAGCTCCAAAGTCTCACCTTGGATATTGAACATCTCCAGGTCATGGTCCCAATAATGGACTAAGAACTCTAATATGCGGACATTGGCCCACATGGGCGATGTGCAAAAGAACTTGAGAAGCCCACTAGTCCTCAATGCTTGGATAGTAGGCGGGCTTTGGAGAGCCGCTTGATCCATAGCTTCATGTTCCCTCTCTCTCCACTCCAGCACCATGTTTTTCTTGACAAAAACATACAATTTGATTTAGTATTCAATAATAAAATTTTAAAAATATTGACTATTTTTAAAACATTTGACCTATCACGCAACATTCGCGACTGTCCATTGGGACAAGTCGCGAACCATTCACGACTTTCCTATGCAGCAACTCGCGAATGGAACTCGTATTCACGACTATTACGCTTAGCAACCCGCGAATACATTTTGCCACATTTTAGGTTGATGAAATATACTGAATTAATCCCTAAATTCAAAATTTGTTTGGATCAAATTGAAGAGCAAAGGGTGTGGATTTACCTGAAGCTGACAGTTTCTGAATCCGACGGTCCAATTGTCCACAGCGATCAATCAAAGATAGAGGGTAAACTTTCCTTTTTGGTTCAAAAAGTGCAAATGGTATGACATGTTTTGATTTTCAATCTATTTATAGAAATAAAATTTCGTCAAGTGGGTCTTTTTATATAGTTTGAAATGATAATTGATTAATATCATCATCTTTTTGCCTTGGAACAGGTTTACCAACTTTTACAAAGTGTTGATGCTTCTATAGGGTGGTTTTTTCTCTTTCCAACATATGTTGGCATTTTATCACTCCACATTAACCTTAGTACTCAACATTTTTGCCACGGACTATGGTATTTTAAGCCATTAGTCCCTTGTCTCTACCATTGTTCTTCCGTGGCTAGGATCCCTTTGCATGAGTATCATTCTTATATGCCATTGCCATCCTTTGGTACTCATTCTGTCACTGTTTCAGGCCCAGGAGTTTCCTCATATGTATTTTTCACGCCAAATAGAGCTTCTTATGAACCTCTTTTTACAAGCTATCCCTTTATAGGAATCCCCAACCTTATGGAGTTTCTTTAGGCCTAGGTCTGACTCCTTCAAAACAGACTTGACTGCCGAGTTATCTCGTCCGTTCAAGCTCATTAAGAATATGTGAACGGGCATCCCCATTGGTGGTAGGTTATCTCTTTCTCGGACCATGCGGAATAATACGAGAAAGGATCACTCTCTTTTCCTCAGAATTGAGAAGAGTATTCTCAGGTATAGGTTTATCACTTTTCCAGACCTGATGGACTAAATTTACGGAAAAGGAACACCCGGTTTGAGCTTAGTTTTCTCTTTTTTGTGCTCTGGACCCAAACATGAAAAATATTCCGAGTGTACTTTGTGTCTTTGTCATGCTCGTTAAATACTAAAAAACAAAGCAACGAGTTTATTGTTGTAAGCCCCATTTCTCGTAACCAAATGGATCTTTCCTAGTGATCTTGCTTTCCTTCACACTCGTAAAACTCAAGCTATTTTATGTTGTTTTGGAAGGAGCGTTGGGTAGGTGGTAATTTAACCTTTTTTGGACCTCCCCGACTAAGTACGAAAAAGGTTCACCTTTTCTTCTTCGGAAGTTAAGAGAGTTCTTCTGTGGTTTGTTTTATACTTTTTCGGCCTCAGGAGACTAAATTGGACGAAAAAGGACCCCCCTCGAGTCTTCTTTGGCATTTTCAGACTCTCTAAATATGAAAATACCACATGAGCATGTATTAGTTTGGGCTCATTAAATCCACGGATCAGTGTATCAAGCATTATTTTCCCATCTCTTCAAGCTTGTTAAAAAATGAAGAGGAAACCGAGTTTACTTTCCTGGACTCGTTAAAACTTAACAGGGAAGGTAAGGAAGAAGTTTTCTCTTGTTTTCAGTAATGGCAGCTTGTCATCCTTGAACATAGCACTCTTTGCTTTCCGATATCCATGTTTCAGTATACACTTGTGTTTAGCTATCACTTTGAGTTTTGACTCCTCCTCTTGTCCATTATACCTGGGGAATCTGCTCATGTCTCCTACATGACAGATAAGTCTAGTTGTTCTATCTATCCGTTGTATGTTGCCTTGGGTCATCTCTGTGTCATGCTCACTGTTCAAGGATTATACCTAATGTTTGATCTATCACCTGATCCTATTACTGTTATATTTGTTATCCATTTACTTGTGTCTCCCTTCTTTTTCCCAGTTCCTAGTCACTCTTGTGATCTGTTGGAGGATCCATTGCCTTCCTTATCACAGTATGGTTCCATTTCAGCACCTCCTGATGACGAAGACCTAGAGTTTTGACGATAGTACCTCTGAATTCACTTTCATCATTGGTGAACTCCTTTGCTTCGGTTGTCAATTATCGCTTATTGGTTGACAAACTGTTGAATCCTCTCCATGCTCGACTTCATCTTACCCTTATTCACATGGATTGGATTGTACTGATTCTTTGGGATCATTTATGAAGACCTTAGTCCCTTATTGTGGACTAAGTTGCGCAAGACCATGTTCTATTCTGATATCCAGCTCCCAGATCTTTGAAGACTCATCATTATTGTATTGTGGCTTCGATCCACCTTTGTAATATACGTGGTTTCTACCCGTATCACATGATGTAATCAAATATTGTAAAGGAGCTAGTGTTCCAGTAAATTGAACATAGTATCCTCAGATGTAACATTGTATATCACATTATTATGTATTTGTTTCAGGTACTCTCTCTGCTCCATTGGATTTCTGAGTTTCTCCAGAGTTAAAGATTATAATGTATTTCGGCCATCGTTCCCCTCTAACCTCACACATTAGGGGGCATCTGTTATACACCTGAGTGGCACCTCTTCGTCCGAGTGCTGATATCCCTCATGTCGGCACACAAAATGACACTTATGGATAGAGGTTTTCCCTTGACACTATAGCTTGGCTTGTCATGAAATACATTCTACCTTCATTCAGCTAATTACTTTGCCATTTATCCATGTTGGGATGTATTCGCGACTCTCATTCTTGACAACTCACGAGTCTCCTTCACAGCATGTCGCAAATCCTTGTATTCGCGGGTTGCGCTTATACAGAGTCGTGAATCATTCACGGGTTGCTCTACTACATACCCGCGAATGTTCTCCTTAACATAAAAACACAAAATCACGCGCTAATGGGAGTTTAGTTAAGTCATTTTACTTAATCTCCCTAACTGCTACAACTTCCCCAACCTTCGAGAACTGCCTTATTTCACCCATATAAATACAGGCCTTGGGGAGGGTTGTAGGGACTTACACTTTGGAGCAAAGTTATGCTGGTGGATTGTTTACAGAAGTCTTTGGAGCAGTGAAACTCAGAATCCTTTGGTGACAGAGGAGTCCTTGTCTCAGACGTTTGGTTGTACTCTGAACTTTCTCATTATTGATAATAAAGAGATTACTTCTTCCACATGTGTCTTATATATCTTGGTTTGATAATTGTTTATGCTTCAGTATTTCATATTTGAATTATCTAACCTGCTAACATATATATATGAATCATACTCTGTCTGGAATATTGTCTCTAAACAGGTGAAAGAGGAGTGAACCTTGAAGACTTTGGAAGTGGAGCAGATTGGAAGAGGACTAGCAAGGATCGAATGTCATTTAACAAGTAAGTTCTTCTAACCCTCCTATTTCCTATTCCGCACTTTTAAAGTCAATTGTCTGCAAGTGTTTGAGTATGTTGGTAATCCCCGACCTACGTTTATTAGGTGCATAATCCCTTACAACAGAGTTCCAGGAAACACAACCGCCTAGATCGGTTATACGATGACAGACTGAGTACAAGTGCAACGCTGTTGTTATGTCGAGTAGACATAGTCCCTTGTTCCATTAGGGGGGTGGAGGCTTTACCCACCGTTTATCCCCGAAACCCAGAGTCATGGGAGGGCTGTGCTACGGCACGCTCCCCAAGGTGTGTGATGATGACTGGTGGTTGCCTGCTGGGGAAGCTTGGTCGATGTGGTCGACACTTCCGCTCACGGGTTCTAGCTGGAACCGGTCATGACTTGACATTCCAGGGTAGTCCAGCGGAGGACAGGATAGGATGTGGAAGTTAGTAATGATGTAGGTAGATAGATGTAGCGGGAAGTAGGGGTGAAAACAAGATCTAACTATAGGTGTGTAAAACCCTTGGTTAGTATGTGTCGTAAATCAGTGATGTATGAATTGTCATAACATGGATTTCAGTCAGCTAATGGATCGTACCTTGTAAACTATGCTAAAACATGTGTCGGTAAATAATAAGTTCCTTGATTATGATTGATGTATGTGAATTATTACTTTTAGTGTACTTACGTGAGGAATGTAAGCAGTAGCTACGCTTACATAACTCGCCTACATATTATGAATTACATGAAATATTGTTGAGAAATAATGTCAATTAGTGACGCTTAATATTAATTACTGTCGTTTAGTAATTAACTATTGTTGATCAATGTTAATAATGTCGATTAAAGTTAATAATGATGATTAGGGTTAATAATGTTGATTAATGGTTAATTATTGTCCATTAATAATTAATTATGGTTGAATAATAAACAAAGCAATGGTTAACCTAGGTAGTGACTAATGCAATTGATTAGAATGCTTGATTGATTGTTAATGAGTTTAATTAGCCAGGACTAAGGGTTGAAATGTAACTACAATGTTAAATAAGTTGATAGTAACTTGATCCCTTAAATTAATTATGTGTTAATGATGTTAATTAATTTTAACAAGACTATGCTTATCTTTAGTAATGATTGTAATTAGCTAATTACAAACTAAGGTGTAATTAAAATGGAAATAGGTATATGAGTCGATTAAATCATAGTGAATTTTATTTAATTAATATGATTACACATTGATAATGTTATGATTTACATTGATAGGATTATTGTTCATAATTGATAAATTGAATTAGTGAATTTATAATTAAAGGGAATTTACACATTATAAATATTAGAAACCATTAATTAAATGATTAGGTAAGTATAATTAATCAATTGACAATTACTGTTAATTAAATTAAATTGGTGAAGCGTGCAAGTTTAAACTATATAATATATATAACATTGATTATTTATTAATTAAATGGTCAAAAATTGAAATATGAGTAAGGATATGTTTAAAATTATTATATTAAATAAAAGGATTAAATTTAATTGAATTAGAAGTTACGGTTGAGAAGTGACCCCAACCAACACCTTTTAATATTAATTTAAATATTAAATAAGTCCAAGTCCAAGTTGAGGGCTCGAGGACTTACATGGTAGATGGAAGGGGGTGGATAAATTTATGAGAAAGATAGGGGTAGTAATGGGGAGGAAAGGTCGGCAAACATGGGGATAAGTGGGAGAAAGGAGGGAGGAGAAGGGGATCCTTTTTACCTTAGCATTTTGGAGAATTTTTGGGAGAACAGAGCTGCAAAGAAGGGGTTTTGTTGGAGATTGTTCTTTTTGAGGGGATACAACAGCTTAGGGCTTGTACTTGGTTTGGGATTGGGGGTCCAAAGGGGTACCTTTGGAGCTGGGTGGTCGGCGAGACCTCGCCAGTTGGTAGAGTGGCAAGACTGGTTTGGACTGGTTGAGTTTCAGAGCTTTGGGAAGGACTTTTGGCTGCAGGGAAAACCAAGGAAAAACGGCAAACAAGGACAGCAACAAAGGTGGACCTACTAGCTACCTACAGGTATTTTCCAGCAGGTATGTTATCATTTCTACCTTGGCAAATTCTGTTTAATTTAAAAAGTTTATATGTTGTGATTATCTTTGCTACCTGCACAGCCAACAATAAATTGTTAGAAGTAGCTAAAACAGATCTATAAATTTTCTGACTGTATATAAAAGTTAAAGGAGACCTAGTTGGGGGCTCTACATCAACCACATTCATTGAACAACATTTGAACATTCCACCAAAACTTTCTCCAACAGGCAAAATTGTAATTATATATTGCAAAACGAAATAGTTCCTCTTACAATGTGTTCTCACAAGTCTAAATGGGAAAAAGTCATTCTTCCCTCTAACTTTCCTATATTTATACAAAAACCAGCCAAAACCTTTGAATTGCCCCCCAACCGTTTTAATGTCATAGTTTTGTCATTTTGTGAATGCTCATGATTCAAACGTTACGTTTCAGATAAACACTTTTATGAAAATGGGACCTGCTTGGTAACTAACAAACTTCCCAAGCCTGAGCCTTTGCTCTTTAATGATTACGCTCTATAACTCTTTGGTCCTTTTGAGATCTTGTTGGTCTTAGACTTTCGCTCTCTTCTTTTCCTCGAGCAACATCTCTATTTCTTTATGCTTTAATTTCTTCCTTCAAGGTTGCTCTTCTTTTGCTTTGCCTTTAAGGCACATATACTTTGCAGCAATCTTCCTATCCTGAACATATCAGATCATTAGTGTTTAACAAGGTAACACAAACTAGATCAATACATGCGTTCTGTAATATGAACTATAAATAGTATTAATGCATGAAAATAAAGAATGTCAAGACAAAAGAGATCCCGCAAGTTTGTGCTTAAACCCTTGTTCAAAACTTAAACACGTGCCTGATAGAACAGATCATTTTCCCAATCCAGGCCACATCCGCACTAGAACGAAAACCTCCAACGACAGCACAGACCAGGACAAAGTAACCACCATTCTTCGAAACACCCAACCCCAAACCGCATTCTTCAACTCAGATAACTTTAACATCGACCTGCGCCCACGGGAAACCTCCGCCATTACATAGAACAATGTAAAACACATCCGAATAGCGAGAAAAACCCCAACGCCTGCACTAAGCATCAGACAGATAAACTCTTCATCGGCGAAAAGGAAAACAAGTAATGGGCGATTAGCCTGCTACGAAGCTGCAACGACGAGCAACACACCTACTAAGGGTTTGCAATAAAAGAAACAATCGGTGAAAAATAGAACAACTGCGTCGGATGGTTAGTCCGCTCAGGAGCCGCAACGACGAAAAAAAAACTAGGGTCGCCAGAATATGTAACAATCGGCGATCGGAAACGCTAAAACCTAATCCCCAATCAAAAGTCCAACACAATTTCGATAGTGAAAAAGAGTCATGAAATCGACGCGGGTAAAATCGTCGTCACGTTTGTTATCGATCCTTCGAAATGGCAGCTGCAAAAAGGACTGGTGCCCCGATGGTGACGAAGTAAAAACGTCGAAAATACACCGAAAGTGCATCGATGACAAACGAGAGTTTGGATCGGGTTGTTAGCCTACTTAGCCTCCGCAACGGCGGATGTGTAGGAGACTACGGCTTCAATTCATAACTCATATAATTTCCGACAGTGAAAATAAAAAACCCCTGTGAGTCATAATTTGAGTCAAAAAACAACATGAGCATAAAAGATATTCATTTAACAATCAGCCTCAACAATCAAACCTGCAGTAACTTTAAACAATCCCAGCAAATCTAAGCAAGACAAAATTTAAAAAGGAGGGTCCCAATTTTTTTGGAAATTTGGGAAAAAAGTTGCAGCTGCAACACAACCCTGACGCACCCTGCCTTCTAACAATAGGCATCAATCATAGTCAATGCATGTTGCACATATAAAACAGGTGTCAGTGACACTTCTTACTTTTGTATATAGAGCGTCACCTCTTCCTAATGTTGGTTTCTTTTATACAAAGTGTGTTGATGCTCATTGAAAAGAAAAAAGGGAAGGATCACGAGCCTTCTAGAAGAAATCCCTCTTGGAGGATTATCCCAACAAACTAGAATAGGTGGCAGTTGAACCCCTAACCTCTAGGGATGATCCATTAACCTTCTCCAAGTAATCCTCAAATCCCTTCATCCCTTTTTGGCCTATAAATACATGCTCACCCTCATGGTTGAGGGAGGACCAAGAAAACATCCATATGTTGTTGAAATATTTCTAGAAATTGAGAGGAAAAGGTTGAGATCTTGAGGCAAAAGGCTAGTTGGAAGAAGCACAACACCGATCCTTCATGGTTGTTATTTCTTTCTCTTATTGTTAATACAATAATGATATTATTTTCCGTAATTGATGTATAATTTCATTTGTAACAATTCTCCATGGTCAAGTGTTTAGATATATCATATCATCTTGTGTTTCCACTTGTTTATTATTTGTTTTGATGATTTTGAAGGTCTTCTCTTCATCATTAGGGTTGCAAGAGATTCAATCTAATGAGGACAACCTTCAGTTCAAGGTGAGGAATATTTTATTCAAGTGATTTGATAAATCTAGGAAAAGGTTGTCATTTTTGTTCTTCTTTGTTCTAGATCTAAACCATTCATACTAGGCGAAGGCATATTTACTGTGTTGGCTTCTGACTGTCTACATTGAAAATGTCAGAGTTGATAGGTTAGAGGGTACAACTTGGAAGACCCATTATGCACTCCGAATTTTGATGTCGGTGCATTGAAATTTGTAAGTTAGGGTAGACTTATGGTCATGTATTTGTATCATTCTTGATATCAGAGAGGCTAGGACTACATCCAGCATGAAAAAGGGCTGGCTCTATAGAACTTACTATGACGAGTAGAATTGAGAGATAACACCATTTGCTCGAGATAGCAGGAGTAGTGATGATGATGATGATCCAACATTGATGATGATCCAGCTTTGATGATGATCCAACTTTGCTAACAATCAAATGATGAAGACTTGTGCTGATGAACAGTGTCAAGAGAATACTTTCCTAGTTAAGAGGGAGTGTTGATGTATTTGTAACTTTAGAATGTATTCACTTGTATATTTCTTATTGTATTTCATTATACCCCGGCTAAGATGTTTGTTCCTTCAATCGGGAGAGTCATTAATATAATAAAGTCGTTGAGGTTAACCCTCCATTGTAAGTCCAGGCAATAGTCCCCACAGTTGAGGGGTATTAGGGTTATTAGACTCTCCTAGTGAGTTCGGCTCTGGAAGAGTAAAAGTCAAGAGGAAAACAAGTATAAATAGAGAGTGAGACTCTCTATTTGGAACACACACACACTCAACAGTAGTGCATGAATGAGAGAGAAGTAGCTCGCACAAGAGAGAGAGAGAGAGAGAGAGAACAGTTGTCGGAGATCATCTTCGTATCTTTGGGTTTTACTTTTGCTTTTGGTGCTCATTCTATCTCTGAGGAAGTTGCAGGGTTTTCTCCTTTATGGTTTCCCCGAGTGAAAATCTTTGTGTCTCTTGTGATTATTGTTGTGCATGTTATTCTCCCAGATAAGATCCTAGATCATATTGATTAAATGATAAAAATCTAACATAATTGTACGAAATGTTATTCTCTTAGATAAGATCCTAGATCATATTGATTAAATTATAAGTTCCCACTCCTGATATCAAAGCGTCGGAGTCAGCAAGGCAAGTGGTAGATGTTGTGCGGATGTTTCAACTCCTGAATCTTGACTGTATGGACGTTGGAATGATCGGGTCAGAATCAAAAGGTGAGGATCGTCCCAAAAAGGTCGGGGATGTTAATTGAGCCATCGAGATTGCTTATGGACATTTTGGTTTGGATAGTTACATAGTCAAGATTATGCCAACACCATTAGATCTGATCATTAAAACATCTTAAGTGGTCGAGACGTTTTATGAAGATGATTAAGTGGCCTACTAACTGCGACTAAGGTGTCAGTTAGTGCTGCTCTTATGATTAAGAAGTACCAAACTGTCGAAATATCGATTAACCATGGATTGGAGTGTTAATCCACCTTGTGAATTGTCTGAGGAAGTATGGCATCGAAATTGAATGGATTTGGTGGAAATTGAGAGCCCTATCTCGTGGAATACTCTTCTGATATCAACTTGGATCAAAGAAAAGTGTATATGATGGTATCAGAGGAAAGAAAAAATAGTTTGGTCATACCAAGAAGTCTCTCGTTGCCTCAAAAGACACCAGAGGTGGTCGAGGATGCTACAGCAGTATTGCACTCAAAACTCAACAAATAATTGTTAACTATTTTGAATCTAAATGCGATGGAGATAAATGTAGATTATTTTTATTGATATCAAAATCTAGGTGTATGAGTGTTGTTAGGAAAACCTGGAGGATAAATATGATATATAGTTCTGAACCAAGCTCTCATTATATCAGAATTTTAGTAGATGTGTTTAGTACAATTGGAAAGAAATATCGTTCAAAGAATCGCAATGCGGCTCGTCATGTGTTGTCACATTAAATCATGAACAAAAGCACTAGGTTCCTTTGGCTTTTTAATCCTACATCCAAACTTGTTGATTTGGATGTCAAAAGACTCCATAAGTATTGTGTTAGAAGTGAACAACTTGACTCTGGTCAAACATATAACTAGGCCTTCATTGGCAGGCTTCCACGCTCTGAAGATGTCAAGGGCCAATATTAAATATATATTATATCATGGAAGTTATAATACAAAAATAGACGACCCTTATATGGCCTGTCAATGTACATGTATTAAAAACATCAGTGATGTACATGTAAACAAAAGTACTTTTATCCTAGACCACACATAAAAAATCTAACTTCCTATTTATCATAAATCTAATTCCAGACCACAACAAGGGATATAGATGACCCCACAATCGTGCCTTCGGTTTGTTTATAAAATGTACCTTTGAAACAAAAGAAGGTAGAGGTGAGGCAAATTCTGATAAGATTTAAGATTTCAGACTAAATTAAAATAGTGATGGTGTCAATGGCTTTGAGGATGTAGATTTTAGTGAATAGAGAGACATCATCAAAGTTAACAATAAGGGCTTGATCTGCAAGATGTACATTATTAGTTTTATGGATCAACTCAATGGAATCTTTCAGAGAAGATGGAGTTTGACCAATAAAAGGTTGAACTTTCTTAGCTGACAATTTGGATAATGCATGGACATATGCTCAAATAACACTAACAATGGGTCTAATAGGATTCAGAGGCAGGTGTGGGTTTTTTTGTAGCCTGATAGATTATGAGGTAGGTACCATTTTTAGTTACATCCTAGTGACCTATGGTGTGAATTGCCTGCATGGATTTCTTTGACATAGATTATGGAAGTGCACAGAATAATAGCTTATACATGGGCACTATGAAATGCTCACATATATTAAATTAATGAATTATATACTCATGCCCCCAAACCATCTAGTAGTAAACATGGACATGGGGATCACTTCATTGTCACCTCTAGTTCATTTATGAGCAACTATTAAAGGCATAGACCATGTCAACATAGAAAATGATGGTGGAATCCTTGTAGATACATGATTGGCTCTTGAAATGGCTTGGGTGAGGGAAGTTAATAGAATTAAGGCATAGTTAAATGTTGTGTCTTGTTATGTCACATGATGGATCAAGGGGACCCATGCTTCCTTGAACTAAGTAGCATCTTCCTCCCTGTAGAGTATATTGATTAATATTGTTGTGATTATTTAGGGAGTCCTCAAATACTTGGCGAGGTAAGATCATGTCTTCTTGGTGTAAAACTTGAACATATATAGATCTAAGCACAAATATTAGAGAGATATAAAGTGAAAAGAAATCAATAATCAACAATTCACGTAACAAATGCATTAGTGTTAATCATCACACAAAAATGTTAGAACAAATAATACGAAGGATGTATTTCATTAATATTCAATGAATGAAGTAGACATTATAAATAGGCACCCTAGACCTAAATTCAAATTAGGTATTTAGGAACCCTGATTAGGTTAACTAGAGCAAATATATCCCCATGATAGCATGCACACTCCCTAAGGTGATTTAACTACCCCATTAATACCCTAAGTGAATGCAAGTGAATTAAGAGACACTTTAACTGCATGCAAGCTAAAGTAACTGCGTATATGCACATACATGCAATCCAAACACTCCAAAGACTCATCTAGTGTGCATGAGGCTAACTAGAGCCTTGGAAGTGAACTGGTTGAAGCATTAACTCACATTGAACTAACATGAACTGAACTAAGTTGAGATGAACTAAAGGAGGGCACCATTTAGGCCATGTATGTTAGTGAGGGTGCCATTTAGACCATGCATGTCAGTATTAGTTCCATGGGAGATAAGATTTCAGCTCTATGGTAGATGGTTATTTACTCTAACACCTTGTTCTGAACGAATTCATGTTGTTCCACTATATTTTTCACAACTCATGGTAGCTAATGTTGAACTAAAGGACCCATTCTTTTGAGAGGTCCGCTTGAGGAGTGGGAAGTTTTTATTTCACATCTAGATTTAAAAGTTGGAAAGAATCAATTGTATTTTCCTTAACACCTTTGATTAATCTATTGTCTATGTCTAACTAATTAATCACCCAGGACACTATCTCTACACAGAGGTGGACTTTTGGTCTTCTAGTTACCTTGTACAGAGTTTACTTCCTAATTAATTCATCTACCCCTCTTTTAAATTGATTGCTCTGGGTGTGGGTGGTAATTTAGGGTAATTTTTTTGAATGAACATCCAATATATCTCACCCCTTTGGTAGTTAGTGCTCTTATCAATATGGCACTTCATCTCCCCATAGGATGGGTCAGTGACAATGATATATTCTTTGATTGCTATCAATCGAGACTTTTCTCTTACTCGAATTAGTTTGATAATCACCTCCTTTTGCTTCCTTTATCGTTTAGAATCTGTTTAAAACCTACATTACATTATGAGAGAAATAGACATAATGTAAAACCATTAATAACACAAAGCAATGAGGAACATATTGTTGGGACTCAACTTTGACCTTGTCGCATGACTAGTAGCTTATACTGGAATGAACATTATAGTGTGAGCTATGTGGGATCCTAAGCACTAGTGAGATTCTTTGGATAAGGCAAAGAAGCAATGATATGAGTAAAGAATTGACCTTTCCAGTGTCATGAGTGACTATGCCATGGGTAGACTATGAATGTGTGAACTATCCTTATGCAAACCATGCCTGTAATTTTCAAAATTGAACATGGTTTACATGGGGATTTTTTTTCCATTACCTCTTTCCCAAGGGTTACTGGTGCAATAGGAGTTAATGCTACAGGAGTAAGAGGAGGTTAACTTGAATACCTATGCTATGCAAGTTAGGAGCATCGATGGGGTGTAACCATAGTTTTCTATATCGTGAGAAATGTCATGGGTTAGACCGTTGTATTATTCTCTTTCTTGTTTGCATCATTATTGCTTTAAATAATTTATCACATATGTTTAATCAATGGGTTCACTTGGCTAGCGATATCTAAGCACAAATGGGGGCCTCTAAGATATCAAGTTTATATGGGACTTTGAACATTGCAATCTCCCTCCCAGAGGAGCGGTGAAAGCCAAAAGTGAAAGCTAGGCATATAAGGGATGTGAGTATAACCATTTCTTTAAGGGGAGGGCATTAGTTGACCCATTTATTGGAGTAAGTATGGCTTTAGCTAATCCCTATCCACGATATGTATGTGTTAAGCAATATAGAACGAAAACCAAAAGAAGGGTTACATATGACTACCTATCAAATATATATGGAGGGAATATTCTTGGAACGAACGTTTATCCTCTCCAACCACTTGAGCATTGACATATGTAAGGATTATTCACCCTATGGAAGGAATATTCTTGGAACGAACATTTATCCTTGCCAACCACTTGAGCATCGACATGCAGGAGGATTATTCACCCAATGGCTAACCATAAGGTTCAATGGTGGGAATAACACTATTTTCTTTTGTTACAATAATAACAATGGGTGGAGCTACTTTTCCCTTATTAGTCCCTTCCCTCAGGCTGATAGGGACTCTATGAATCGGTTTGCCGCCATTTTGATTAGTCTACACGAAAACCAAGACAATTTTTTTATTATCAATTATCCTAAGTTTTAATCTAAGTTTACCCCTACTCAATCATGTGGATTCACGCTAATGTTCAATTTTACCAATAAAATTTATTGACCTCTTATTTGGCCTCAACTCGAGGCAACTTTACTTAATTTGAGAAGAATTCCTATATTATCTAAGGTCGAAGGAAACGATAGATTAAGGCAATACTAAACTGAAACTAATGTTAAGCTCAGACTAACATTAATGCACAAACATTTAATGTTTGTGAACCACATAATTCTATGTCGATTTCCCTAGCAATTTCCCAGGGTAACTTGCTAACATGTTTGGCTCCAGTTGTCACTATATTAATACACATATCTTCTTGCTCTAGCTGCCACCATATTAACATCTCGTCTGCATGGATCTTTCCAACAAGACTTGTCAAGATAATCTTCCTTGGTAGAACGCCCTTGCAAGCCCACATGGCTCTTTACTGGTGCATAGAGCTCCCATCATACATGTCTTTGCCTCTCCCATCATACACATCTTTGCCTCTGTTCACTGGGATGCATTTGTTCATTACACACACTACTTCCTCCCTCCTCTCATGGCTTCTTCACCCTCCGCTTCGCTGCCCAACATCAATGAAGACAACAAGAATATTGCTTTAGTTGGTGCTTGCTTTAGTTGGTGCTTTCAGTGTCGTCTAGGCGTATGGAAGGTATCAAAACAAAGGTTGGACAATTTCCTCCCCGTTGTTTGCAGATAGTGAAGACACAGTCATAAAGAGAAATTTAAACTCGGTTTGGAATGAAAAGCTTATGCTATTTGTTCCAACATGCTATGATGCCGCTGAAAGTGGTGACCATTCAAAACTGATATCATGTACAAAATCTATTGAATTCTATGATTGTTTCACAAGTTCGCATATATTCCCATTATTTCTAGTATGAATTTTAAGATTCTTACACATGGTGTGATTTAAAATGTCATTTTGATATGCAAAAGCAAGGGAAGCAGCTGAGCAATTAAAGGCATTAGCAGTCTTTGGTCAATCCATGTTGATGCTAGAAGAGCTATTCCCACTGCCCACACAAAAGAGACGAGGGAGACTGACTGTCATCCTACTCAAATATTTGCTACCTGAGTTACATAGCTGATTGCAAGAAGGAAGGATCAAGTTATGGATGTCCCATGGGATGCTCATTTGAAACCTTTGTTTGGTCATTTGATAAATCTAGGGAATGTCAAAATGGAAAATATAATACAAACAAAATTGCAAACACATTACTATAATCAAAACATGAAATACAACTATCAGCCCACCTGGTCTCAATGTTACTGATTTTCATTAAGTCTTTTTCTTGCTGAAATAAAATACGATTCCATTACATAATTGTATAGTAAATTACACTACTAATAACAATGCCTTAAAAATAATACTGATAGTAAAATACTCAATCTAACTAATTCCATCCCTGAATAGATTTAATCGAATCCAATATAACTAACTAATAGTATTTTACACCATATGGTGGATAGTAAAATAATTCCAGCCCTGAATCGAATCCACGCCATTCACTATCTAGTTTTTCCAACAAAACTTGGGACATATCAATTTGCACTAACATTCTGCCAACCCATATAGGGTTTCATCTTCTACATGAAGAAATATCCCAAGTGGTTTATGGTAGCAATGTAATGCTTCCATGTTCCATAGGGCCATAGGAAAACTCGGTAATAGAACACAAAGGCGTTTGAATCTTATACCTTCTGATTATGGGTCAAAAGCATAATACCATATTTTGAGCATAAGACTTCCTTGTCCTTATAATCTAGGTACTTTGAAGGATGTAAGAAGCGTGTTCCTCCCTCATGGATATAAAACCGTATCAACCCTTTGGAAGGATGATATAGTTGGTTTATAACCAATAACCGACCTCCAAACTTCTGAAGTCCAACTGGAAATATCCATACTATTCAAGAGCACTCGAGTGGGCCTAATGGTTAAGAACATGTGTTATCTCCTTGGAGGTCACAGGTTCAAAACCAGCAGGGGGTAGAGTTGCTCATTGGCCTGTTGTGACAAGGCTAGAAGGGTAGGTGACCCCTGGGATAGAGACTCACCTCAATGGGTTTCGGGACGTCTCGGCCCCTACTAAGTCACAAGTTATTGGTATATATGGCTTGCAGGATGCTGGATATACTCTTGGGAGGTTGTTGTTCCCATGGTTAAAACATAATATCCCTACTATTCATGGCCTTTTAACTAAACTTCCCCACTAGGGCCCTAAGAGACATCCCCACCACACCTTACAGACTAACTCGTCTTTCCAGGACCATCTTGTTTGCTTCCTTTCTTAGCTTCCACTTCCTTCCTTTTTTTCACCATTTTTGTTACTGTTGCTTAAAGTGTTGCTTTGTGATGAACTGTTCCCATAACACCCTAAAGCCTGGTTTTCAGGATCGATTTTTGTTTGTTTCCCTAACTAAGAAGTTTCTAGTTCCTTCCCCACCAAAATAGTAGGAGCACCGATATTTTGGACATGTGCCCCATCATTTGTCATTTTTAGGGTGTTTCCTTGAAATGTCGAGCCATTCTTTTTAGAGGAAGGGACTGCTCATGATAACTCATTCAGGGAATATTCTGGTTCTATCGCTTGTGAAAAATTTCAAGTCTCGACCATATTCAAGCTGCTGATTCTCGGGAACCATATTGGGTCTTACCCCTTCCCCACTCGTGTTGGATGGAAGCATCCTTGACCACAATGCCTGGAAAGGGCCACCTCAGAAGGAAAACTCTGAAGGAGCTTAGATTTTTCCCAATGGATATTATAGGGTAGAGAGACTTGAGAGTAATATGGTTTCCCCCCACAACCTTGTTACCACTCAATTTCCAAAATAACCACTTTCATGCATGGCAAAGAAACTGACAAATCTAGTGTGATACCAAGTGAGTCATTTGGGAAATAGATCCAGTAGCTGCAAAGGATCTGGCACTAATACATGATAAACAATCTAACAATTATTTTGTTCTCATAACCATATTTACTTATTCTTATTATCATATTTGCTTCCTTTCTTATTATACATCTTTATAATTTTAATCTTTAACTATCTTTTACTTTTATTCCAAATCTTATTAAATTTAATTTTTAATCTTGATTTTAAATCACAATTATCATTTTAACATTTCCTTACCTTCTTTTGACATTTAAAAAAAAAAACCAAAATGGATAATATTTTGTTATTTTATTTATATGAAGAGATACAGGTCTGTTTTAACAAATGCCAAACAACCAATTACACAATTAGAAGAAGTGATTCGAGAAGATCAGAATTTGTACAAATTATTACAGCTTGAGAAAGAATCTCTCAAAAATAAACAAATTACAGCTTATGGGATCACAAATTACAGAATTGGGTGAAAATAGTTGGTTTCTCCGCTGATGCAAAGGGTACCTTGAGTAAGAAGGCATGCTTTTTTTGCCTCTACAATATGATTTAGATCCCGAAGAATGTGAAAATATGCGACCCCATCAAATTCTTCCAGAATATTCTGAATTCTTTACAGAGTTTTATTGAAGGCAGTATTATCGAATTGATCGGTTGAATTTAAAGCTTTGATCAACAGCTCTGAATCATCGAAAATTTGGATTGACTTGTATCTTTTCTCCTTTGCAATCTGGCATGCCATGAGAAGGCTGTAGCTTTCATCCTAGTTATTCGACAAGATTCCAAGTCCCCAACTAAAACTGGATTCAATCAATCTTCCTAGAGAGAAGACCAAACCCCCATCTCTTGAGATCCCAGGATTTCCCTTGGATGCACCATCAAAGAAAATAGTCGATGAAGAGGAATTCATCCACAATGACTTAAAAGCATCAGTATTACCATGAAAACACCAAGGAGAGAAGGTGATAGGTTTAACGTAGACCAATTTTTTGATACCTGTTGGAGTGGAGCTCAGGTACGCTGAAATCGCAGAGGGTAGAGAGGAATTGAAGTTCAGACTGCCAGCAGATTCAACATTTGACCTTTTAACAATGTTAGCCACGATCTGAGGGGTCGTAACCTGGTTGTTGAAGATCCAATAATTCCTAGCAATCCACAGCTTCCACCACGTGAATTTTGCAATGATGAGCCAAAGCTTGAATCCGTCAGATGATTTATCTTTTTTAAAAGGACAACGATCGATCTAGGAGAGAAAGAAGGGAATGATAAGGGAAAGGCCTAGGGCAGAGATGTTAGAGCCATGGAGAACAAGCTCCCACATCGTTTTAGCAAAGACACAGTCGATTAGGAGGTGGTATGACGATTCAGAGGCTAATTTACAGAGACATCATCGAAAGGGTTCATTAAATCCACGTTCTAACAAGTTTTCTCCAGGCAGCACCTTGTTGTGCATGAGCAACCAAGTGAAAAAATTCATTGAGAAGACATGGAGAAGATCAAATTGATTTCCAAAGCGCTGGGGGCAAGCTTGAGGGATGTGTAGCTTGAAAAATGATGAAACCATTTGCAGCTGAGTATATTCTGGACTTACCCCAACCCCATGAGTCTTTATAGGAGCGATGTAGAAGAGCAAGACCTGAAAGAGAGGAGAGCAAATTTTTTTTATGGTAGCTGAGATGAACTGGGAGGTCAGGAAGAGACCAACCAGCCAAGTTACCAGCGCTGTCCCATGAGCAGATATAAGCCAAATGAAGCAGGCCTTTGTTAATTAATCGATTATTGATCTCTTATAGCAAGATGATAGCGGAAAGAGAAGGATTTTCTGAAATTTTATCCTCTCTGAGAAGGATCCTCTTCCCATTTCCAGGGATTATATAGAGTTGTTGATTGAATTTATCGATCCCTCTTCTGTAAGAATTCCAAATAGTTGTGCCTGTAGGAGTGCTAGAAGTTGTTAAATTTCTCAAAGAGCCACCCTTTAGATACTTCATCCTAAATATCTTACTGACAGGGTAATTTTTATCCACATACAACTGCCAAATGAGTTTACCGCCTAGTGCCAAATTAGCCAAACCAGGGTCATGGATTTGTAAACCACCTTCTGAAATAGGTCTTTTAATGATATCCCAGATTACCAGGTGCATCTTATTCTAATTTCCTTTGCCGTCATTCTAGAGAAAATCAAGCAAAAGTTTGGAAATCTGAGACGAAATAGACTTAGGGGCTAGCAGCAAAGAGGATTGGAAGATGGGAAGAGTTGAAAGTACTACCTTTATCAACACTAATTTTCTAGCATTAGTTAACCATTGACCACCCCAAGAAGAGATTTTGGCTTTTAATTTAGCAATAACTTCAAGCCAGAGAGAAGGAGGGCTTGATCCAAGAGTTAAAAGCAGCCCTAGCTATTTTATCTTGCCCTACTTATCGAAACGAGGGAAACCCAAGGAGTTTGCAATTTGAAGAATTGCAGAATGATCTACATTCCAACCATAAACAACACTTTTATTATTATTGACCAAGGCTCCTGAGATAAGGAAATTTTTTTGAAGAATATAATTGAAGGAATGAGCAATCTTCAATGAGGCCCCTCCAAGAAGGAGAGAATCATCCGCAAATAGGGCATGGTTTATTGGGTCAACCCCCTAGCTATCTTAATGCCTGGAATGTAACCAACTTCCTTTTCAACTGTAAGGTTTTTTCTAAGAGTTTCTTCCATCAAGATGTAAAGAAAGGGTGACATAAAAAATCCTTGGTGAAGATCTCAAGAAGCACAAAAGAATTATGTGGGTCTATCATTGATAAGGGGCGCAATCCAAAGCCTTTCTGTACAAGCTTTGTTCAAATTCACAAACTTAGAACTACAGCCAAAAGAAAGAAGGACTTGATAGAGAAAGGGAGGCTTTACTCAATCAAAGACATTTTTCATATCCAATTTGATTAATATTCCTTTCTCCTTCCTTTGGAAACTTGAGTGAAGGGCTTCTTGGACTTGGATTACATTGTCGACTAAGTGTCTACCTTTTACAAATCCCCCCTGAAGAGGAGAGATCAACTTTCCTAATAAGAGCATGAATCTGTTGGCAAGAAGTTTGGCTAGGATCTTGTAAGAGGCATTACACAACGAAATAGGAGGGAATCTATCAAAATAAGAAGGATTGACTTCCTTAGGAATGAGAGCCAGAAATGTAGAATTCGTACACCCTCCCACTTTGGATTTTTGTTGGAAGGTTGTCACCATGTAGATCAAATCTGATTTGATGATGTTCCAATAGACTCTATAAAAATGGAAGGAAAACCCATCTAGCCCAAGAGCTTTATCCGACTCCATTGCCCAAATGACATCCATTATTTCCTTTTTAGTGAAGGGTTTCATTAGATCAACATTGTCCTCTATACTGACAAGAGAAGGAACGTTGTCCAAAAATTCTGCAAAGACTACACCATCAAAGAGACCATCCTCCTGAAACAAAAGCTGAAATGATAGTTGGCATCCTGTTTGAGATGGTCTTGACCTTTAATGATTTCCCCTCCCCAATGGAAATTTCTGAAATATGGTTTCTGGACAATCTAGCTCTGCATTGGTGATGGAAAAAGGCAAAGTTTTTATCCCTCACCTGCTACCATAGACTTCGAGACTTCAAACAAAGATATTCCTCCTCCTGGCGAAAAGATTGAGAGGTTTTAGATTGAGCAAAGTGTTCCAAGGCAAGCTGAGATTTGGTGATTTCGGTGTCTTCCATTCTTAATTGGATCTTTGCTAGCTCGAGCACTCTCTCTTGCCTTATAGTGGTTGGAGTAAGAAGAGGTTTTTTCACCCAGTTTTTCAAAGCAGATTTAGTGTTTTTTTAATTTCTATTCCCAAACAAACCAAGGAGATCCGACAACATACTGAGACCAAGCTTGATATACAGTGTCCCAAAAACTGTCTCTCTCAATCCAGAGGGGACTGAAATGAAATGGAATTGGGCCAAGATCATTTTCTTTTTCAAAATCCATAGATGTGGGGTGGTGATCTGAAGAGAGTTTGGGTAGAATATTAGTTGTGATGATAAATTTCCCATCCATAAATGAACTATGGACCAATAACTTGTCAAGATGGGCAATAATATTGGTAGAGCCCACTTTGTTATTTGACCACGTGTACTGTCCTTTTCTGGGTTTAAAGTCATTTAGATCTCAGACCTGGATCAACTCCTCCACCATGTTTTGAAAATAATCCTTGCAGCATACCCCGCCTTTCTTCTCATTCGGAGCTAAGGGAATGTTGAGATCTCCTGCGACTATTGTGTTTATTGGAGAATTGGATTCTATGAAGTCTGAGAGAGTGTTCCAACATTCTTATTTTTCATTGAAATTAACTGGAACGTAGAGATTATAGAGGGCCAAGGAGATCTTATTGGAGATATGGTAGAGGTCGGTAAAGATCCAATGTTGGGTGGAAAACCAATGTTTTAGCTCAAATTTTTCATCACTCCAAAGAGTTACAAGACCCCCAGATGAGCCTCTCGCACTAATAGCTTTGCCAGCATTCAATTTCCATTTGGTGTTACTTAAGAGAACAAGAGCTTCCTCCTTTATCTTAGTCTCTTGGAGAAAGAGAATGCCAGAAGAAACCAATTTCAATAAATCTTTGACTGCTTCTGCTTTGGTTGGGTTCCCCAACCCCCTGTAATTCCAAGAGACGACTTGCATTTTTTACCCAAGAGGGAGGGAGTGACGAATCCCTTAGAGGGTCGAGTCCTCTTACTTATGCTAAACAACATTTCAACGGTGAACTGGCTGCCCCGCATCTTTTGTTTATCAACCTCTTCTTCTCGAGCCTCCTTTCGAGACTTCCTACCTGGCTTTTTAGAGATTTGTTCAATGGAATCTTCATCACAAGAGGCAAAGTTGTCAGCCGACTTATTCTTAGTTATTTCTGCATAAGAAGGAGGAGACTTAGCTCTGTTTGGAGAAGGATGATCATCATGCCTGGATTCACTAACACTACGTAATTCCGGGATAGCTGCTCCAGCTTGTTCCATGGACCCTATATTAACTACGGAGACATCATCCTGTATTTCGAGTTGATGCAGTTCACCCTCTTCAAGAATAGGGTATTGAGGAGAGCTTAAGACAACAAAATGATTGGAGGATACTTTGGGATTTTCTGCAGCTTGAGGATTCTTCCCAACAGCAGCGTCTCCTTTCAAAATCTTTCCTTCTTTACCTTTTTTTTTGAGTCCTGATTAGAGTTTCCTAGTTTCTGAACTTCAGTCCATTGTTCATCTTTTTCTTTTTCAAGCTCCTCTTCTAATTTTTGTTTTTGCAACTTTGGGCAAAGTTTCCATAACCATGGCAGAATTGACACTTGAAAGGAATTTTCTCGTACTCCAACTCCTGTATGTAAGACCATTCAACAACAGTTAGCTTGATTGCTTATGGCAGTCCAATATCCAAATCAATTTCAACGCAAATTCTAGCACATGAATATTGATCTTTTTGATCTGCTGTGTCTATGTATTTTCCAAGCTTGTTCCCAATGGCTTCTAGAGAATCTGAGTTCCAACAGTGTAAAGGTAAATGAGGGAGCCTAACCCAGACAAGAAGTGTGGACGAAACATCTTGGGTAGGATCAAAATATGGGGTCCACTTGTTCAGACAAAGACCCTGAGGGCCCATGAAGTAAGGTCCATTATGAAAAATGAGGTCACGGTCTTCAGCTGAATCGAACACAAAGATGTAGTAACCTCTACCTACAAAGTGATTTTTAATGCCTTCAGTTACTAAAGGCCTCCAGTTTCTCTGAACCCAACCATCAATGGCCTTAGGAGAAGGTTAGAGGCCAGTAAATTGCCCAATAAGCCCACGCTCAACAAGATTTAAAGTCGATCGACAGATCCTATCAGCAGGCAGTTCAACAGAGGGGATGCCAACCTTCTTCACAAATTTCTACGATGGACCACCTTTCCTCTTACCACTGGTAGCAACAAGACGCTTGAAAGCATCCAACTCAGGTGGAAGTGGAGGACGAGGTTCCCCACCAACATCCATTTGAGAGAGGCCTTAGCTTGTTGTTCAAGAAAAGAGAAAAAAAGATGAATACCTGTAAATGAACCAACAGATCTGATAATGAAAATCAGAATAAGCAAGCTTCAGAAGACAACCACCCAACACAAAGCAGACCAAGGAGGGCCATATCAAACACTAGAGGGGATGGAACGTAGAAAGCACCAGTTCAAGAAGCAAATCAAGCATGCGCTCCATATCAACCGATCAATTCAATGGCACGAAGATCAAAGCCCATCAAGATCTACCACAGAGCCCGACAATCAAAAGGTAGCACCAACGCAACAATTCAAAGACTAAACACAACAAAGAATCAAACGATCCTCATATTGCTTGCTAGAACCTGTCACAAACGATCTTGAACAATCCTGCAGAGACTTAATGAAACCTCTGCATCACACCATGCTCCAATACAAACACCAATCACGAGAGCCACGCAATGGACATATCCAACCCCACGCTTGCAACAAACTAGAACCTAGGCTAGTTCAAGAAGCAAATCAAGCCTGCCAGGAATGATTTAGAACAATCCTGTAGAGACTTAATGAAACCTCTGCATCACACCATGCTCCAATACAAACACCAATCATGAGAGTCAGGCAATGGAAAGATCCAACTCCACGCCTGCAACAAACTAGAACCCAGGCTTGGAATCAAAGAATTCAAACTTCTTGGACCAGTTTTTCGCACGGACTGGATTCTACAATGTTTTGACATAAATTATTATCTAATTACTTTTCAATATTTCCTTTCTCCATTTTTTAATGCATTCTTCATATTAATATAACCGCCTTAGTAAACAATAGTTTTGACTTTAATTAATTTATATATTTTTTCAAAAGTTTTATAAAATTCATATATTAAATTAATATTTTAAAAATAAAATTATATATATATATTTTTTATTTTTTAAAATCTACTTTTTAATTTTACCATTAGTTCATTTTAATGTTTTGACTAATTTTTTCTAGTGTGCAAATGAAATTGTTAGATATAAAAATATATTTAAAAATATAAAAAATTAAAAAGATATAACAGTATCAAGTGTCTTGTTTATTAAAATAATCATAAACGAATCTTAATAAATGTGACAATCATGGCACTATAGCTATATTACTATAGGAGCCCTCTAAACATGCCACTTTTTTTACTTTGCAGTTTGTGGCAGAAATTCGATAATTTTTTCTTCAAATATAATAAACTTCTTGACTTTTTTAGTAGTTTGTGCCTTTTATTTAATTATAACGAACTTTTTTTAAAATATATATATAAACATCAATATATTATTATATTTTTTATATACAAAATTAAAAATAAAATCAAGTGTTTTGTTTATTAATGACTAATCTTGATAGCTATATCACTATATAGAACTTTTATTTATATATAATATTTTTTTAAATATATCTAAAAACTTTAAGATATTATAATATTTTTTTTATATAAATTTATTCAATAAATTTTTTAAACTAAAATTTCCAAATATTGATTTTGATATCCAATTAAGTTTTTTTCACATTTCATAAACTAACATATTACTGAAACTAAAGATTAATTATTTATTTATTTTTATCTAAAAAAAAAATTGTTGGCTTATTCAAACAAATATGATGATTAATATTTTAATTAGTTAACATTATATTAGAGATTACCAAAGTTTAATAATTTATTTAGCCTTTTTATTATTAATAGAAAAAATTATGTTTTATTTTGATATAATTTTGTTAATAAAAAATTGTAAATTTTATCAAATCTGTATAAGTTATTATACAATTAATATCTTCAACATTAAGTTTTTAATAAATTTTGATTTTTCTAAATGACAAAGACATTTTCTTATGACTTCTTATTTATTTTCCAATTATTTTCATGTCAAACTTTAACTTTAACTTTGGCCTATATATATAATTATTAAATCAAAACATTTATAAATTATGAGATTAAATTTGGGCCATAGATAACTATTAAATTAAAACATTTTAAAATTATTAAATTAAACTTAGGTAAGTAAAACTATTAAATTAATTTTTTTTTTAAATTATTAGATTAAACCATTTCGTAAGGCATGTATAAGAAACCACAATCTAGAAGCATCTAAGCCCTAACAATCACTTGGGGATACTTTGCACCAACTCAACTTGAGTGGATTTTAGGTATCACCTCCCAACTAAGTCACCCTTAAGAAGAATCCCAATTAAGGCACCCTTAAGAAGAATTGAACTAGGTTGCCTTTTTTAAAGGACCCACATCTTAACGAAGGTTCAAGGATTTGGACTAGAATTTTTTTCCTAAAATTCCAATTTTTTATTTTTATTTTTTGCAAAATCTCAATGTAACTATGTTTTAATCCCATTTTTGATGTTAGAGATGGATTCAACACGCTAAAAAATTCTTGGGTCACCCACCCAAAATTCCAAAACTTGACAACTATAACGTGAGATTTTAAAAATTCCTATAGGATTTGATCAAAATAATATCGGAAAAACCAACCTATTCCCCTCTGAGCACCAAAAATTCCAAAACTTGACAACTATAACCTGAATTTTTAAAAATTCCTAAGAAATTTTATCAAAATCCTATCGGAAAAGTCAGCCTATTCAACTGAAATAGTAGATTTTTTAGACCATGAATTAGCGTAACCAACTAAAAAAAATTGACTTCATTTCTTTTATTCATCTAATATTTTTATTATTAATATTTTAAATAAATTTTCAATTTTAACTTAATTATTTTATATTTTTTAAATTTAACCTCATTTTCTATAATATTAATTTTTTATCAATAAATTTTTTTCTACCCTATTTTATTAAATAAATTACGCTCTTACAAAATTAATCACATATCACTAACTCATAAAATTGGAAAACCGACTATGAAGGGTTTATAATTCCACTCTAAACAAGAATTATAGTTAGACCATTTTACAACCAAACAGATTCAAATTAAAAATTATTGTTATATTTTAATAATATTCAATAAATTCAGATCACTAACTTTACCACATAATTACAGAGCCCGTGGAACAGTGCAATTATTGATGCCATTTTCAAACAGTTAGAAGGGCCTCGACTCTCTACGCCGTTAGGCTTTTTCAATCCTCGCCGGATTATGAATATTCTATTTTAGTTTGTCCAGTGTCCACTCTCATAAATAGTAAACAAACAAACAATTATTTATATAAACAACAGAAGCTAGGTAACGCGTTGGCATCTTATCCGATCCAACGGCCAAGATAGGAAGTCGGCATCTTTGACTTTCGGATACGTAAGGATCAATATCACGATGGAATCCTCTCAATCTCGGACTTCTCGAGCCTATAAATATGCTCTCAATTCGAAAGGAGGAATTTATTCACGTATTTCTGGGATCTGTGAACAGAAATGGAGAATTCTGAGCAGCAGTTCGCACGCAGAGCGTTTGTAATTGCACGACATTTGATCAACTCCAACAACTTTAATGAAATTTCTTCGCTTCAGACATCTTCATGTCTGCAGTACTCTCCCCCGGAAAGTTTTTCCGGTAAGTTTTTCGTGATCTATTTATAAAATCTCATGAGCTATTTAGGAATTGCTTAGACAGGGATTATTTATAAAAAAAATTAATTCATTTAATTTAATTGAAGTTTGGGAAGATATTGTAATTTTTGAGCTATTTAGCAGAAACTTTGAATTGCAGAAACATTGAATTTTGGGGGGATTTTAAGTTATTATCTGCAATCATTTTTCTTGATAGCCAAAATCTAATCATGCTGAAATCTTCTAAACTCTGGGCCTAAATTAGGATTGTTCATACGTTTTACCATTTATGGTCATTCTCAGTGGTAAAGTGGATTCTTAGCTGAAATTAGCGTCCTAGGGCTTTTGATGAGGAGATTAAGATCAATTCAGAGTTTTACTTGCCCTTTGCACAAAATTCTGTCATGGATATGTTTCTTAGAGTCGATTAAGTCTTTTGGTTCTCCAAGAAGCTTTCTTTAAGCACTTCATGTTCCATGAGAAGTTTGCGGATGAATCCGGGGCACTTTGAAGGGATCTTTTTTTACAAGAAGTTGTGCCTTAACAAAATAAAGTTGTGATATTGTTTATAAACTTTTAGGGTACTTTTGGCAATTCAGGAAATAGAAGGAATATGGTCGTTCAAATTTACAGAGTCAAATTTATATGAAAAAGTTGAACCTTGCAAGACGTGTTTTCCCCCTTTTCTCTTTCTGTTTTTTACGGGTGTAGTGAAGCGAAAATGGGTGCGGGGGTATGCAGTTGGAAAAGGGCTTGAAATGAGAGGTCTAAGAGAGAACAACTAAAGAATAGGCCTATCTGATGGGATTGTTTTGTGCTATTTATAGATTGCTCCTTACTTCAGCATTAAGTTTACCTCATATTTTTGATGGTGCATTTAGGTGGGTAGAATTTGCGCTAAGAATGTGGTGAAGGTTTTCTGTTACACAAAAATCTATAGATGTTTGTAAACTTCCAAATCAAGCACATAACCTTGAGTGGGCAGTTAGTCCCATGTTCCTAGGATGGTGGTTAGTCCACAATATCGATTCCAGAGGTGCGGCGGTTAGTCCAACATCCCCCCTCCTACGTAACTCGAGGGAATTGAGCTTGGGGTCAAAGATCTGATAACAATTGAAGGTTTGTTGTTACACCAAAACCTGCAGATGTTAGTAAACTTCCAAACTGAGCACATAACCTTGAATGGGAAGTTAGTCCCATGTTTCCGGGGTGGTGGTTAGTTCAGAAGATCGGTTCCTAGAAGTGTGACAGTTAGTCCAACATGTGGTATATAACATCTCAAATGGGCTCTCTAGACTTGCATATTAATAGTATATTTGGCAAAGCAGGTGATGGTGCCAAGGAAAGCCCAAAAGTTCCTAGAAAAGGTATAGAGAGCCCATATGAGACATTATGTACCACTACTATATCACCCTCTGTTGCAGCTGCAACTTTTTTCCCCAAAATTTTCAATTTTAGGGCCCTCCTTTTTATTTGCTTTTATTAAGTCTGGCCTAGAAGTATTTTTGTTTTCATTGAAGTTACCCTGGAGTTCAGTTTTTTCCTCAAAAAACTTGATCTTTTTCATTTTCTGTATCGGAAGACTAGTCGACTATCCTTTCGATATCGGAAGCATAGTAGACTATCTTTTCGACGTTGCGGAAGCCAAACTGTCAAGCCCACCGAAAGAACTTCTGACTCCCTTGCCGATACGTCGAAACCTCGGGTTCTTTTCTCCTCGTTTTCATTTCTCCGAGCTTAACATTTAGTGGTTTTGATTTCCGATTACTTTTTATCGCTATCGGGAGGTTTGGCAATAGTGAGCCGGAGTCCTAGTTTTTACGTTGTCGACGTTGCGGGAATCTAGTGCTGAGACGTTCCGACATATAGTGTTTTGCCTTGCCGATTATTTAGAGCTTAGGATGTCCGATTGCCGACACTCGTTAGAATAAGCAAAGCCACGATGTTATAACTTTATCTTTCCGACGTTGTGGAGGAGGATCAGTCTAGATGTTCCGAGCTTAGAGTCTAGTGTTTCCGATGTCCGATAGAGTTAAAGTATTACGGGCCCGTAGTTTGGTTTGCACCCGCCGTTGCGTCACTCTTCCAATGTAACCTTCCGATTGATTGAGGTTTTATCATCGATAGGTTTTCGTTGAAGGTTATATATATGAGGGGCATGTTTTATATTGTTTTATCCGTATTTGACTTGTCGCTTGCACCAGTCCATGTCGTTTGCATCATTCGCACGCGCCCAGCTGTTAGAACTTGTTTCGTTCGATTTGCTTCCGTGGAAGTTGTTCATCCAGTCGATTTCGTTGCTATTTTCCAGGTAGGTGAACCACGACGTTACTCTTTTGGTTTTATTGGTTTATTTGGGAACCGTTAGGTTTTCCATGGATTAGGTTTTGCCATTGGTTAGGGTTGTCCGTATAAAAAGATTTCTTGCCCCTTGTGATTTTTTATGTTTGTTTTTACTGGGAGGGTGAGAAGTTTAAGCTGTTTGCATTTTCTTTAGTGCAGAGTTTTAAGCTGCTTGCAGTTTCTTAGGTCAGAGAATCCGAAGTCTATGTGTTCTTTTTCCATTATGGACGCATTTGTTCCAACGCGGGGGGTTAGAACAGGGTTGCAGACAAGCGTTTCGCTGTCTGCAACACCCGTTTCAAGCGTTTCGCTGTCTGCAACACCCATTTCTTGGTTTTTTCGCGGTCGGCCAGGGGTTTTAAACTGTTTTCGTGCGTTTACCTTATCCCGTGGGACTGTGGAGGTTTTTCTCTCTTAGTCGGTTTAGGGTTTTTTTCCTCAAGGACGAGTGCTGCGTAGGGCTTAGTATTTTTGAGTTTGAATGTTGAAAGCGAGCGATAGGATTAGCCTGATGGCCCGAGTTGAGACCAAGGATTGTTAGATGAATTGAAGTTTTGCAGACAATGGAGCTTAGGCATTTTAGGAAGCAACCCGCAGGACATTTCCTTTGCCTTGTTAATTCTTTCATTCATTGAATACAGTGTGTAGCTTATTTTTTAGCGTGCATATTGAGGAGGTAAACAAATTGATATAGTTTCTTGTTTATTGTTTAAAACACTTGCTAATAGCTCAGTGGGTCTAAGAACATGTTTTGATTGTGACAGGGTGATTGTTATAACGAAAACATGTTGAAGAGACAAAAGAAGAAAACTCCTATGGTTGAAGGAGAACCTGAAGTAGAGATCATCACCAAGGTAGAGTATATTTATGAAGATACCAAAGCCTCCACTGGGGTCGAGCCGGATTACAAGTGGGGAGAGATCTATAGAATGATTGCCAACCAGAATGTACCTGATGTCGGTTTTGAGGAGCCGACTATATATGCCAACATTGAGAAATCAACCCTAATGAAAGTAGCCACGAGACCTGAGTTATTTCCTTGTTCAGAAGTGATAGGCTAGATTCTGCCTAGGGCAGATGTAACAACAATGATTCTGGAGAGCACTGCCAAGCAAGGCTATGTTGCATATAGCCCTGCATATGTCTCTATGGCTTATCATCTACCCTCACCCTAGGTTTATTTGACAGAAAGTTGGTTAAAGGAAATAGCTATGGACCTGGTGGAGACAGTGAAAAGAATGATGATACCAAAAAAAATTTCCGAACTAGACCTTTCGGAGAGTATGACACCTCTACTCTTCGAGCTCCCTACAGGTTCATTGCATTAATGCTCAATAGGATCTTCGGCAGAGCACATGGGAAGAGCTTCAAGATAGGATGGATACCGGTTATTTTCTTTGTAGCTACCCAAGGAACCATCTTTAACTGGGCATATATTGTGTCAAACAACCTCTCTGCATGTATATCAGCAGCCTTAGGAGGGGTATCACAAAGGAGATTAGAGTTTTATATGAGCTCTATCCTGATTGACTGCATACTGTGCACTCAGTCTTTTCCAGCTTTGAGATGTAACTGGGAGGAGGACAGAACCCCAGTGTACGCAGCATATAAATTGTTATGGGCCCATAAGTATCATAGCTATTACAGGGAAATTTGCGAGCACTTCATCATGCCCTTGTATACCCTCATTTTCTTAACTGAATGTAATTGCATGTCTGAAGAGGCATTCAAAGTCATACAGGAGTTTGGAGATTATTATTTGACGGAAGATGGGTTGTATGTAAGGATGTACGGTGGTTCCAGAGCTCCTTTCCTACTACCAAAGTATGCCACAGATTATGTACTCCACAAGGAGGCGGTTAGGCAGGTGTATATTGATGGTGTAGGCAATTTTCTGTTTGAGCATAAAAATGCAACATATCCTGCAGTACCTTTCCTGATGGGCAGCTACAAGTTTTCAAGAGTAAAGCAGGCGGCAGAATTTGGTAAGGAGCTGGAGTATTTTCATTTTGGCAAAATGAATTTTCACAGGAATGACTCCCACAATAAAGTAGCGGACTACTGCAAGGAAGCAGGAATTAATTTTGAATATACTGATTTTTGGGACAAGGACGAGGCGACATTCAGAAGTGCGAAGAACATAACTGCCCTTAAGAAGAGGTGCAAACAAAAAATAACTACTATGGGTGGAAAGGGTAAAACTTTGGAAAAGGCTAAGAAATTGGAAGAGGAAGAGGCAAAGAAGAGAGAAAAAGATGCTAGAAGGCTAGCACAGGAAGCAGAAAACTGGTTGAAGAATGAAGAGGAAGAAAAGAAGCGAGCTGCAGAGGAACCAGTTAGGAAGGAAGAGGAAGAAAGAAAGAAAAAAGAAGAAGCTGAAATCCAGAAAAACAAGAAGAAAGTGAAGGTTTGAGACTAACAGGATCTCAAAAGGATCAGCAGACCACAGAGCAAGTGGATACACAAGGAGTGCAGGATCAAATAGATTAGGAACAAGGACAATCTGATCCGGATTCCTCGGAACCTGCTGCATCTTCTGGCAGCATATTAGGACAGGCTTCATTCGCAGAGATAAATTTGATCCTTTTCATGCCTACAGAAGGGGAGGAGGTTCTCGATTTTAGTGCCATTTTTTAGAAAAGAATTGTAAAAAGAACTGAGAAGAAGGTCGAGACTGGAGGACAGTCAGGGAAAATGGTAACAGATAAAACATTGGTACATGGGACAGATAGAGATCCATGTTTGATAGCAAGAGTTGGGGTAGCATTAACCTTAGCGACTGAGGACAACATGGACAGGCTTATTACTGACTTAGAACAGTCACGAAAGAATGCAACCTAATTGAAAGAAACTTTAAAGAAAGAAAGAGATGAGAGTCAAAAGCTGAAGAGGAAGTATGAAGATATGATGAGTGAAGTTAAGACTTCAAGAGCGGAATTCCAGACTCTGCAAGCGGATAAGAATGCCTTAGAAATATCTGCAGAGAAAATGGAAAAGAATGCTCAGGATAGCTTAGCTGAATTACAAAAGCTACAACTAGAACATTAAATGTTAAAAACTGAAAGGGATGATCTTCAGGTATCATATGAGAATTTAAGTACAGAGAAGAACAGGTTGCAAAGCAAGGTTACTGAGTTAGAAATGGAGAAGGCTACCACAGAGGAAAAAGAGAAGCAGTATCAAATACAAGTGGCAGCCTTAGAAGAGCAAAACACTTCATTGACCGCATCACTTAAGGATGCCATGGAACAGAAAACAGACATTCAGCCTTTGAAAGAACACGTTCTGACTCAAAGAAAGAAGATTCACCAACTACAGATACGTATAGAAGACGAAAGGTGTAAAATTTTGCAGATGGACACTAGACTAGAGGAGATTATAGACACTACTTCATACTTTTTGGATAGATCTCAGGATATTTTGGAGATTCTAACAGGAAGAATGGTCTGGGCAGAAACAAATAAGGAATCTCTCGCGGAGTTAACAATAAAGAATCAACAAATTTTAAAACAGGAGTATGATTTACTGGAATTTGCGATTAATGTAGCATAAGAGTTCAAGAAAACCGTGAAGAAGACAAAGGGAGCATGTGCTGAATATTGCAGGAGATTGCTTTTCACGTACAATAGATGCCAGACTTCTGCGGAAAAAAGATTGGATGCGATATCGGAGCATGAATTGTTTCTAGAACATCTACAGAATAGGTATCAAGAAGATGAGCAAGAAATCTAGCAGGTCAAGGACCTAGATGAATGGATCTTGAAGAATGCAGTGGCACATGCAGCGGTAAGCATACATTTATTAGAAGACTAGCTGCGCCTGAGTCCTGCCATGATAGAGGGGGTAAAAAACCAAGCTGCTAAATATGAGATTAATAGTCGATTTCTTGAGCCTTCCGGGTTTGAAGGCATAGCAGCAGATGCCCATGCATGGAAGAAGTTCATCAGCAACCAAGCTGTCCCTTCCTCATAAAGTGTTTTGAAAATTTTGATTTGAAATGTAATATATTGTAATTAATTATGTGCACAAGCTACGAGACAAAATTTTGGAAAATGAAAGGTTGGGGAAGCTCAAAAGACATTGAGGGGCAGCCCAAGAGTTTTGTTTTTTGTATAAATATAGGAGAGTTTTAGATGTAAAGGAGACCTTTTTTCCAGATTATTTTGAGAGAGTATTGTAAGAAGAACTATTTTTTTTTATAATAAAGAGTCACATGTTTCTGCTGGAGAAAGTTCTGTGGATTGTTTCAAATGTTTGCTATGGATCAGTTGGATATGAACTATTTCTTTTTCAGCTTGTTTTCATTAACTGTGAGATCGTTCTAATTCATTGAATTTCTTTTCATGTTATGAATGTACTCTGGTTTATTCTGTGAAATTTCCACATTGAGTAATGAAGGTTTTAATTAACAATAAGCTATCTTGTTGTTTATATTTCTATTGATGTTCATGTGTTCTGAAACATTAACAGCTATCTGTGATTTTTTTTATGCATGCACTACAGTACATTACTCACCATTAATGATAGTATTGCTCCCTAGGGATAGGTTAATAAGTCTTAGTTAGTTTCTTGCTGTTTGTGATTTAGATGTGAGAGAGGTAAGACGAGAGGTAAGAACCTGCACATCACATTGTGACCCTCCTCGTTATCTCTATCGTCTGCATTTTAGTTAGGCACTTGCACATCATACCTTAAACATCAAAAAACTAAAAATATACACGGTGGACCGGGCCGTAACCGGTAAAACATTTTAATTGTTACTTGACCTACGGTAGCCGGACCGTAAACCGGACGGATTCCCCATACCAAACAGTAACGGGCTAATTGGGAACGTTTATTGGGGAGAATCCCTAACTGTTGTTACCTGCGATTTTCCAGGCCTCAACACCCTCTTAAGGAAAAATTTTCCCACCTAAATGGACAGATCCAATGAGGTATTTTTTGTGATCCGGTTGAGAGTCCCTTGTATTTTGAAGATGGTCTTCATTAGTGAAAATGAGTGTTGTCACAACTTTTGATATTTCTTAAAACTTTCCTTTTTGGTTATTTCCTAGGCAAGTATTCCCTTTGAAGTAGTGATTATGGCTTGTGTTAGGGAAATCCACAAGTGAATGACCATAGGCATGAAACCTTACCAAAAGTTACTTTCTCTTATAGTTTGTTGAATAGACTTATTCCTTCAATTATAGTTTATTGAATAGACTTATTCCTTTGAAGTCCTTGGATATGGTGGATGGATGAAGACTCTCTAGCTGAGATATTAACCTTAATTCATTGCACTGTGTGGGTTGAGCTTCCTAGTTTCCCTTTGCCCCTCTCGTAGTTTATGAATAATTTTGGTGGCTCTATTGGGATGATCCTCCTTTAGTATTTTCTCCCATTGCTCTAAGCACATCCATGTAGAGGTTAATGTATTCATTGACTCAAAGGAGTCAATTGACATGTTCGTTGAGAACATTGGTTCACTTAGAAGGTTGCTTATATTAACTTACTGAGTTGTTGTTTCCAATGTTAGAGCTAGGAGCACAAGATCATAAATTGTTTGTCGACAGTTACAAAAGTTACTAAGCATTCACAAGCAAGAGGAGGAGAAAGGTTAGACCAAGGTGGTAAACAAAATGTCCTCAATCCCTCAACAAAATTATCTCGTCCATGTTGTTATGGCATAAAGAAATGTTAAGTGAAAAGGAAAAGGTAAATCCCAGCCTAAGCCAATAAATTCGAGCTTGCCTACATAGCACTTACCACAAGCAAGCAAGAAATCCCTTGCACAAGGGAGAACAAGTTAGGAGAGCCAATTAATAGGTATCTTGGAACACCAGGGTGTGTATTGGGGATTTGCTCATTTCTCTAATAGGGATGAAAGGTGTTTTCAAGATGGTGGTAGATGGCCTTGATTCTCGTTTAACATAACAAGACTTTTGTCTTGGAATGTTCGTGGACTCACTTTCCCCTGCAAAATAACATATAAAGAACAAAATTGTGATGAATAAATTGGTATCTTATGTTTACATGAAGTCAAAGTATACTAAAGTTTTAATTTTCAAACTTTGACCAATGTTGTTTGGCTGGAAGCATTAAATTCTTAATTCCTAGCACAAGAATTAGAGAGGAGGGTTGGCAATTTATCATTGCCACTGTCGTCTTCTAGGTGTGTCCCGTTGTCGCCTGAGATCGATATGCACGTGCTAAAGCCCAAAAGTAGGCACACCAGCCCGATGGCAATTGTTGAAAAGAGTATCCACTGCCACCACACTACTCTCTTCCTCGCTTGAGGTTGGCTCTTCTTCAACTCAAGGGGGGCTTCCCTAAGGTAGGATCACTAAGGCAGGTGTAATGGAGGGCAAGGTGAACTGAAGAGGCTGCCTTAGAGAAACAGTTGTAGGATAAGGGTAGTTTGATAAGTGATGGGAAGGAAGGAAAGATCAATCATCGGGAAAAGACCAGTGCCAATGCATCGAAGGGGGAGAATGGAGTAAAAAAAAGAATTCATGAGGGCCTTGTGTTGTATGTGACTAAGGGGGAGAGATCGCATGATTGAGCAAACCCTGATTAGTCAAGTGTTCAACTTCTAGATTTAATTCCTCCTTCTAATTAGGAGAGATGTGCTATACACACAAAAGATCAAGATTACACAATCAAACTAGTTAAAATGCAAAAATTGATGCCCCTGTATACACGCTTACAAAGGGAAAAGGCTAGCAGCTGCTAACAAATTTCACCTTCCAATGCGGTGGTAGCATCTGTCTATGGTCTCTGACGCAAACATAGAAAGAAATAAACTAAGTTCCAACAACATTCATAGTCATTGAAGCTCCACAGGTTTACGCCAAACATTCAAGAGAGTGCTCAGTTTATATCCATAAGAACGCCATTTAAATTTTTTCTATTAAACTTTGGGGAAAAAAGTATCCCAACTTTTTCCATCCTTACAATCAAAGAGCCTATCCTCTTTATAGGCCCAAAAAGGCTCTCATAAAAAGAGGAAATAATAAAATAACGTGACAAATGAATCTTAGATCCACTTTTTTTCTCTATAAATAAATACATGACCAAACTTTATTTAAATGTAACTCATACTTTAACGATTTGAACTTTTCTTTGACTAATCATTCCATCCAATCATGTCACCAGAGAGCAACTACCTTGTGCATGTGGACCCTTTTTGTAATCGGCTAACTCGCCACAATGAGTGGGTGATGGTTTGCAACAAAATTTGTCAAACCAAAGTTGAATCCCCCCTTTGGTCGCCAATGATAATGTAACTCAGGCTTGACATTGTATGAAATGGCGTGTTAAGTGGTCGCCATATATCTCAATCGGTTGACAGTGGTGATGAAATGCGGGTCTACAAGTGGCCTGTTCGCTGCTTTCAAAACATAAACGTGAAGCTCTCTGCGATTTGTCACCTCCTTAAACTCCTAGCACTAGTGTTGAGTTTAATTTTGGCGTAAGTGATGTTCCTTTTCAAGTGAAGGATCTCGTGTATATCTGTCATCCAATTGGATTTTTAGTATGTAATTGCCAGATAAATGAAGACGGGTTGCCTTGCTACCAATTAACTGAGATTTTGTTGTGATGCCATTGTGGATGATTGGTCACCAATTGTTATGACGTGGCTGAAAATGACTGATACGCAGTTGCTTCCAAAGATAAAGGTGCCAAAATGATTCATTTGAAGCCGAACTTACATATAAATGGCTGCCAAAAATGACACGAGGGTCACTAGATTGTCACACCAGCTGCTGCAGAACTCCTCGCTACATCAAAGAAAACGCCAATGCTCCAACTCTCCACGTAGCACCACCGCTGCTACTTCATAACACAATTTCTTCAATTTATAAAAGGAAACGACTCATCCAATGTGAACTTTAAATGCATACGGCCTGTGACTTGGTGCTGCATATTCACAAGGTATTTGTTAGCGACTTCGACAAAATGGAAACCTTTGTAGATCAGGCTCGTGTCCTCTCAAAAACACAACCAACAACTTTGTGGTATTCATACCAAATTTTGAATGGTTCATTAATACTATACTTCGTGTGAAATATGGACAAGAGTTGTAAAAACTAAAGAGTTCCTTTGATACAATCTGGTGACACAAAGGAAAAAAACGCTTGTTGACTTCAATGAACATCTTGACCTTCTCGCAGGGAACCACACTGTATTTCTGCAACTGATTGATGGTGATGGCATGTGAACGACTTTCAGTTGGTTGCGATGGTGAACCTTGTGTTGGCCAAGTAACTATATGTCTCTGTTTGAAACATCAAATAATTTCATTTGAAAATTTGGTGAAACACTGTATGGACAAGAGTTGTAAAAACTAAATAGTTCCTTTGATACAATCTGGTGACACAAAGGAAATAAACGCTTGTTGACTTCAATGAACATCTTGACCTTCTCGCAGGGAACCACACTGTATTTCTGCAACTGATTGATGGTGATGGCATGTGAACGACTTTCAGTTGGTTGCGATGGTGAACCTTGTGTTGGCCAAGTAACTATATGTCTCTGTTTGAAACATCAAATAATTTCATTTGAAAATTTCTAATTTTGTATGGGTGAGATCGGGCCATGTTGGTTTCCTAAGGAAAACTGTACTTTTGGTTAGGTCCTATGTAGATGGTAGGTAAGGCAACCATTTTTATCAATAGCCAATTAATTTTTTGAAAATGTAGTAGGCGAACTTGTTACCACTACCAAGGACTGCCATATGGTTAGTTGGGAGCATTTTGTAGGAAGAAGACAACGGGTAAGAGAGGTAAGTGCTACTCATATTCGTATTAGCTCTGTTGTCCGCCGATTGCACACCAGCAGCAGAAATCTTCCGAAAGCTGTCTCCTCACTTGGGAAAGTGGGAGAGGTGTGACCTTGGGGGCAAGCACAGAGCTAGGTACTGTCACCTACTCCTAGCTCCTCTGTTTAGGCTAACTCCTAACGAAGCCAAGGGGGGTAGTCCCTAACAAAGAGTTTTCTATGGCTCAATGTTTAAGTTAAGTTTTAAGATGTTTTAGATGTGGATGGGTGTTGTTTAGGAGTTACTTGTGATTAGAAATGATTAAGTTTATGATTGTGACACGTAAATCAAAGCAATCCACGTTGCTAGCAAGAGATCATACAGATAAGCAAAAGATTCCAGACTTTACTTAAGCATTCAGGTATAATCAGCAAAAATAAACCATAGACAGTTGATCAAGATAGAAGATTACTCAATTATAACGAAGGACCAGTGCCTTATGGAGTCAAATAAGCGTGTGAAATAAAGTCTAGGAATTTAAGCTAGTGAGTATTAGGTTTTGCAAGTGCTATTGGTAGATTTTAAGATTTT
>LPNX010193273.1:427009-454898 GCA_001517045.1 Pseudotsuga menziesii | reverse complement strand
AGGGTCGTATGCAGCCCTTGAAACAGAATCAGAGCCACCACCAACAACACTAGCAGTAGCACTTGAAACAGATGGAGAGCTTCCAACTCCCGATGAAGATAAATTCTGCTTTTGAGCATTGGCATCCCCCCCTCTCTTCTGACGAACCTGACCTCTACCTGCCATGATTTCTTGCTCTGAGCTCAATGCCAATTTGCCAAAGCTGAAATCTGAAATAAAAATGAAAACAGAGAATGCATTAGTTAGCTTAAAAATGAGAATGCCAAGAGAATGCATTAGTTAGAATAAAAATGAAAACAGAGAAATTAGAATGCATTAGTTAGATTAAAATTTATGGTATACACAGTCCTCTTGGCATTCTCATTTTTAAATTAAAAATGAGAATGCCAAGAGGACTGTGTATACCATTTACATTTTCAGCTCTCATACCCAGGATACCCTACTTGACTGTGACATACAAATTCATTTCACCGTATAATTTATAAACATACTAGGGCAAGCCTCTTAAACACTTATAAGAAAATACCCTTGTTAAGGTTTACAAATTACTACATATGGGACAGTCATAGTTAAATTGGCTTGGCTGGAAAATGTTGTTCGGGACAGTCATAGTTAAATTGGCTTGGCTGGAAAATACATTGCATTCCACAGTCCCTTTGGAGTTGACAAACACCCTTTTGCTATCTACTTGTGAAAACTTGGAATTGCTATAACTTTTGGCAATGACATCCAGTGGCCACCTACATCTGCATAGCAAATATTGACATTGTTTTACAAGCTGGAAAATACATTTTGTGACAACTCTTGTATTAAATGTTTGATTGCAAATTGGGACAGTCATTCCATTGTTTATTTTGCTGGGAATTACATTGCCTACGGCTACAGCCTACAAGTCACCTCTTGCTCAGTGGCTCACCAATCAAAAGCTGGAAGTTACATATCTGTTGAAAAGTTGAAAACTTGAATAACATTTATGATTTATCATTTGATTCTAGACTCTACATGCACAGTCACGTTATGCCATACCCATATGGTATCTTCATCTCACCGTCACGTTAGTCACGACTCACATGGTGATTGCAATTTGCAGGTATTAAGACATTGGCACATTGCAAAGTTTAAACAGAAATTTCAAGTTTGAAATGGCACTGGCAGCCATACTAACCGGAACGGTGAACCCCTTCAAAAACGAGCTGAATCGCTGATGCAACCACGGTCTAGTGTCCACGATTCCACGAGCTTTCAAATGTGCTTTCAAGCTTTGCAACCACGGTCACGACTCACAGGATTAGTCTCTCTCACAGTTGGGCGTTGAGCATGGAAAATGGAACATTCAGGATGTCACGCGGAGTTATAAACAGGAAAAAAACCCCTAATTGGATCACTTTTCACAGGACACGTGTCCTAAAATCGAGACACGTTATTGAAAGGTGTCGGACACGGTTTGACCACGTGTCCCAGGGATAAGACACGGTTTGACCACGTGTCGGACACGTACTGTAGCGTGTCTTCACCTGGACACCGCGGGTACGGACACGTGGGCTAGTATGGACGTGTCAGGTAACTTAGCCTAAAACCAAAAAGCCAACCCTAACCAGCTTAGCCACCTAACAAAGAGCCTAGACCTAAACCGGAGAACCGGGAGTGAGGGGAGGCCTCCACCCAGGAAAGGCGCCCCCACTCCAAACCTGTGCACTGAAAACAAGCCAAGGATGAGGCCACATGTGTGAGTCTAGATGTAGGTAAGCTCATCCTTTAGGTCTGGCAGGAGTTTGAGCTAGGTTTGGGAAGCCCACTGATGGTGTAAGCTTCAGTCTTCACCTCGATCAAATCACCGGACCAATGAGAGCTCTCCATCTCATCTTTAGCTGGAGATGACATGTCTGATAACTGATAATAAATTAATTGCTCTCTTAATGATGACTGAAGCTGAGTTATGATAACTCCAATCATCATAAGTGTTCCATGAGATGTCATTTAGTCTTTTATTTTACTAAATTTGGATTAATTTGGAGAGTTTTAGTTTTCTCCAAAATAATCATTTTTTTAATAAAAATCATTTTTTACTCAAAACTGACTTTTTTGAGTAAAAAGGCATTATGTGTCCGATTGCTGATCTGAAAGTTGGTTCTGACTGGATGGCTGATCAAGAATGATTTTTGGCTTAAGGTTAGAGCCTTCAATCACTGAATTCTGAGTCCGGATCACGAACGCGTTTTTTCCATTTAATTTATGGAAAAATTAACCCAAAAAACTTGGGAAAAGTAATTAAAAATTAAAAAATAATTTTTCACTATTCGATAAAGATTTTTTCGAATTTTTTTTATGTGTCCAGATGACTTAGGACATGACCATGATCTATCTAAATAATGTCTAGTAGGCTTATAACACTCAGTTGGGCTCTAATAACCCCCCAAGGCCTAGAATTCAAAATCGGGCATTCCAGCTTTGGAGGAAGTGGGAGAAAACCTCGTCAATTATACTCGGCTGAAGGCAAAGCATAATTGTCAGGGGCAAAAAATTCCCTGGAATACCCTATTTGAGATTCTACGTCTCAGAAGACCGAACCACTCAAAAATATCCTACTAGAACATTTTATTACAAACCCCGCGGGGCCATGGTCAAAATTATTCAAATAAAAAAATGACTAGCCAATATTGGCTAGACAAGCAGACGGATCAACTGATACACTAGAATCAGACTTTGAACAAGTCTGTCAACTGGCGGCTCCTCAGGTAACCCAACTTATGGTACAAAAAGTTGGATAACAAGCTCCATTTTGGATCTTGTAGTTATTATAGTCATTAGGTCGGTGAAGTTTAAGCTTGCAAAAGATAGTCTATTTATGACTCTATGTTGGCATATAAAATGATATACAAAGTTACTAAATCCTTCTAAATCTAATGCTACACAAACATTAGATAAATACATGCATTTGCTCTTTGATTTGTCAAATCCTTAGGAATCCTTTTAGGATCCAGTTCATAATTTTTTTGTATATTTGAAAATCCTAATTTGATGAATACCCAATTCCTAAATTTTCAAAATTTACCACACTTGAAGTCATGCTTTTGGTAGCTTTTATTATTATTATTTGAAATGTTGTATATATTGCTTCAAAGATCAAATTGGTAATATCATGGAACAAAAAATTACATCACATGGACAACAAGGGTTCTTGGTAAATCCTACCTCAAAACACAAAAAGGCAAAGCATATGACACACCTAGAGAAAGGGACTCAACTTCATGATGAAAAACATTGAGTTTGAGTCTCACGAGTAGAGCCAAATCTTGGTTAAATCTCCTCAAATAAGAGGGATCTTGTTAAAAAGTAACTTTACAACAATGTTTCCATAGAAAGCCAATAGCAATGGAACACAATGCATGCCATAGGGTTTTGAAACAATCTTGTACCATCCAAGTGTCGCCCATAAGAGGACCTTCCACGATAGCGAGGCACTAAAGAGACGTGAAATTCAACATGAAATAAAATCCAAAACACTTTTGCATTTCGACATTTTCAAAAATCATGGACAACTATTTCATCCTTGCCACACAAAGCACAAGCAATAGTTCTTACACTTGCTTTATGGAGCCTACTCTCAACAACCAATTTTTTGTTGGAGCAAAAGCCACCCCCAAACTTTTCTTAAAAGAAAAAAATGTGATTTCTAGATGGGCTAATGCCTTTGTTCAATTTTATAGCAGATTACATCAGATGTATACAACAGAGAGTAGATGCCCCTAGGGCATACACATACCGAGAAAAAATGCTAAAGACTGCCTGAGAAGCTTACGGCTTGCTGGCGTCAGCCCTTGTGGGGCCTGATCTACTACTGATTGGGAGGCCTATAGGGCCTGTGTCTACTACTGAGGTCCTGATATGCCTACGTGGAGGTTTGTGGGGCTAACGTGAGCCCTGTAGGAGGTTTGATCTGCTGCTGATTGGATCTTAACCCCTATGGCCCTGCCTGTGGAGTATTCTATGGCACTTACGGCCCTTAGCAAGACCCCACGGCACTGAGGTATGCCCGTAGCCTCCCTCTTGGCCTTTGTCCTGTGATGCATCCACCCTGTGGGCCTGATCTAGGCCTACAGCCTGCACACGTGAGGCTCATGGAGCCCTGATTTATCCTATTAGCCTTTGACGTGGTCACGGGTCAGTCTATGAGAAGCCTGGAATACCCAAACAGACCCTCGCTGCCTTCAAACTGTGAATGATTTAATGAAGGAGAAATTGCTCACAATGATGATCATGTGAATGGGTGAGCTTCACTTTTATAATTTTCCATTATACTAATACAATGGGAAAATACCATGTGTTTACAAATACCATGATAAAAAAATCCAATTGACTTTTAAATCGATTCTTAAAACAACTTAAAAAAGCTCCTCTTCTAAATTCTAATTATGACTTAAGCATTAGGTCTTTAGTCAAGTCTTCTTAGGCTAATTACTAGCCCCTCTTGGTCTATATGGTGCACACGTTCCAACCTCAAAGTTCATCATCATATACAAAGAATATTTTCTCTAGATGATGTGATCATCTCTTTCTCCCCACTAACACCAAGGTCATATGCTAGTTATTCCAACAAGGGGTGGCCAATAGCTTGAGGAGGTCCCATAGCTCAACCATCTCGAATGACCAAGGAGAGGAGTGCGTCAGACATCATCTGCCTAGACTTCTCACGTTGATCTATATCAACGCCCTGGTAACTGACCAGGTACCTTAGCCCCAGGCTAAATCAAGTTGACCTATGTCAACATCTTGGTAATTGACCTAGTGCCTCAATCCTAGACTGAATCCATTCTGCCAGAGAATGGCTCTCGATGCTGCTCAAAAATCAACCCAACATGTTATGGGATCCTTCACTCCCCACCTTTTGTTCAAACAAGGGACAATGTTAGAGGTATGTCATGCTATATCATAAAGATCATTTGTCGTATAGATGTAGAAGGGCTTCCTTATGCCATCCATTTCATATGGGTGTCCACTAAGGCATGTGGGGAAATTCAGTGGACTGTCTTGGGCAGTCTGGGCACTGTTGCCGCCTTTCACACACCTGGGGGGGACGTGGCAGAAATCTTCAAGCCACCCGGTGTGTCCTTGGGGGCAAGTCTCGAGTCAAGCCTGTCACCTTGTTTTTGACTCCTCCGTTTAGGCCAACTCCTAACGAAGCCAAGGGGGGTAGACCCTATTAAAAGAAAATCTATGGTTTTTAGTCTATGAAAGAAAAGACTAAATCTAGGAGTTAATATGAAATTGATAAAATAACACAACAAACTACTGCAAGAAAGAGATCACATCAACAACATATGACAATGTAAGCATTATTCATGACATTTTACAATAATTGATTTAAGCATTGAAAGTAAAACAGACCAGTGCCGATGAATATGGAGTGCTTGTAAAAGTGGAGTGCTGTTGTGTCGTGTAAGTATTACAGTTGTCACGTTGGTTAGTTTTAAAATTATTAATGAGTAATTGAGGGCGTGGGTTAATTGTGGGTTTGGCCCAATAAGTCAAGTCCCTTCGAACTGAGTGCTAAAGCGGTAACACCAAGTGTCCAACGAGGCGAGGATGAACCTGCTTGGAGTAGCCCCCTGACTCTGTAGTAGTTACCCTTTGCAACCTCCCGAGTTCTCGAAAAATCACTTTTGTGGATTTACCTATTAAATCTAGTAACTCGTATCCCTTTCTGATATAGCCAACTGATCAGACAAGCTGCAGCGGTGTAGAGCATACGTGGAAGGAGTCTTGGTAAATTTTTAAGGATTTAAACTTGTTTTCTTGTTAAAAATAAAAAAAACTCTAGGAATCTCTATCGTTCCAAATGGACCTCAACTGGGAAAGCGAGGAGGGGTTGATTTTAGATAACAAAAAAATACAAAACACAACTCACGGATTGTCTAATTAGTCCTACCACGCATCTCTTTCCCCTTTCGGATCAATCGGGAAGTCGTGGGGTAAGTAGTATGATTACTCTGAATTTGTAAAAGATATTGAATTGCTTGTGATTCAAAGTATACAATGCTACTACAAACAACTAAACTAGAAAAAACTGAAAAAATCACAAAATCACAAAAAATGCAGAATCCCCCCTGGGGGGATGGGGAGTTGGCTCGAAAGAGCCTACTCAAACTTGCTTTTTATTACTTGATTACAATGTTTTAGCAGAAACCCTCTTTGGTCCTTGTTATCTGGGATCCAAAGGCTTACAAAATTCAAAGAAAAGGAGCCCGACTGAGAGGGGGACCTCCGGGAAGCTCTGAATGACCCAAAATTTGATTTTTGGGCAGTGTATCCTCCTCTCTTTGGACAGACCTGCTAAAAACCAGCAAGCAAAGTTTAGTAGAAAGTGCTCAAACACACTTTAAAAGAGTTTTTTGGCAATGCAAAAAATTATCGAATTTTTTTTTTAAAGTTAAAAGTTAAAAAAAAGGTAAGAAATTTAACCAAGCTTTCCTTGGGACCTTGGCTTGCCTATTGGGCAGCCAATGAAATGTGCACTTTAGATGTTAGATTTAACTTTCAATAAAGAAAGACTATTCACTTTAAACAAGCTTTTGATTTGGCTTAAAACTGCTTATAAATAATAAAAATGAAAGATTTTTACTGCTAGCTCTAGTTTTTAAAGAGAAAGGACTAGAATCTTTTTCTTAAATGAAACTAAATCTATGCATGCAACTCCTATATGTTCAGATCTAGAAAGATATCAGTTTTGAAGCAGTAGATCTAAATATAAAAGCCAAGTAACCAAGAAAGTGTTGATAAAAAAGGAGAAAGAGTGAAGAGGTGGCTTGGTGCCCGAATGATCAACCGTGGAGCTTTCCGGTGGAATGTCGAGGGACTATGCTTTTGAGAAAGTTTGGAGAAAGTGAGGAAGCAAACTAGATCAACGCCCTCTCCAAGCTAGGAACCTGCAACTAATTCAAAGGCTTGCCAAGATGCTTGTGAGATCCGGTTAATACATAAACAGAGATATTAGAATAGCATGCATATAATCTCATAAAGCATGTTAAATCTAGATCTCTAGACATGCATAAAAGAAAAGGAGATAGCCAATAAATTTATTAACAAATTCTTTTCCTACCAAGATCATAATAAACTTATTAACAATCTTTTAGCACTGAATCCACAATATCAAAATAAGCAAGTTATGAACACAGATACAGGTTACCGTAGTGAAACATGGCAATGCTCATCCACACATAATAACATGACACCATCTTGCCTCCAAAGCTTTCTTTTATTCTAAGCAACAAAAATAATCACAGTATTACAACAACCAAGACCAATTCTCTATCCAACTCGAGCTAGCTTGGAAGAGAGAAAGGTTGCTTTATTTATAGCCAGAGCCAAGCCCCTGGGGGGCTACCAACACTGAAAATACACTCAAAGTCATACTGAGCTTAACTGAGTTGAACTGCAGAGGTGATTGACACCTTTCTCAGTTAACTCACAAACAGGCTGCCAACACACCCAATCAAATTTACCAACTCCAAATCGGATCCTTCAATCCTCTCGCGATTGTTTGGTGAAGGTTGGTGGGTGATGTCATATACATTCGCTAGCACCCAAAGTATAGATCAAGGTTTTTTTGTTTTTAAACATTAAACAAATTCAAAGTCATACGAGAGGGGTCAACCATCCACTCATGCGTGAGCTCTTAAGCTAGGGTGAGGGGGTTGACATCACCCTCATGCGTGAGCTCTAAACATACCTTTGCTACCAAATAAAAATTAAAACAATGCTTCAATTTTGTTTCAAGCTGAGGAGGGGTCCACCCCTTCTCCCCATCCGCTAGTTTCCACATGCTAGCGTGAATGCTTCATGATGTCATCCTCATATCTCACGTGAGCTTCCATATGCTTTATGCAAACCTTTAGAACCATGTTTTAATATAATATGAAGTTTGAAAAAGGGTCGTGAGCTTTAGGGGGACCCATGCCAAGTCACCCTTTTAATATATTTTTTTAATTTTCACCTTTTTCAAACTTTGACCATGGTGCCAAAATGTTCTAATTTAGAATTAAAACGCCCATTTGGTGCATCTTTAGCTGTATAATGCTTCACGGGCTGTTCTGGCTGCCCGACTGAAGTGGAAAGTGGTCCCTTGGGTAAAGTGGACGCTCCGGGTGTGAAAACGAGTGTCCCCACGTCAGAAACGGACTCCGTATCTGACTTTTATTACATTTTGAAAATTTCTAATTAAACCATTAAAAAAATGGCCTAATTTTGTGGAATTTTTTTATTTTCTCGGAAACTGACGAAACTCTAGGGGGACCTAGCACATGTCCATACGACTCAAAATCAATGCCTAGCACATGGAAAAACACTGACACGAAGGCTCTAATAACCTTCTAAGGCCGAAACACCAAGACGACTACCCCAACTTTGGAGGTGTGAGTGAAAAACTCAGAAATTATTAGTCGTTTGTTTAACAACCAATAATAACCGAGGGAAAAAACACTCTGGGCTAGTCGGCTTGATGCTTAAGTCTGGGAAGCCAAGCTTTTTATAAAAAATTAAATGCTAGGACATTTTTTACAATTTCCCCAAGGGGGTATGAACATGTGTTTACAAAAAATAACAAAAAGTTCCCAGACAAAGCCTGAATGACTTCTGAATTCTGAAAGGTGAACAATTGTATGTTCTCATCACCCGGCTCACTTGATAATACCGACTAAGTATGACTTAATAGGTAACATGCACCAAACTGCCACTTACAACCATGGCAAAGAACTTCTAAGCATACTACAGTCGGCCTGGACTATGCAAGTGCAGGCATGATGAATCCTGAGGCAGTGAACAGCCCTACAGTTGGGCACTAGTTGGGATGACATAGTGCAACAGTTATGGGCACTTTTTTAAGGTTGTTTGGCTTCTAGATAACAGCGAGGAATATGAAGCAAATCTGGGCAAGGTTTGGACCCCTGGCAGCTTCAGTGACAGTTCTAATGAGCAGTTAAGAGCATTGCCACCAGGTCTGGGCTGATTTTTAACACATGGTAGGATTGCAAACAGCATGAGAAGGATATCTGGGAACATTTTTGAAGTCACAACACCCTTTCAATCAGTGGATAAGGATTTGTTTAACTTTCAGACCAGAACATGCAGCATCAAGGAACACAGTCTTGACACAAGTATGATTGAAGACAGTCAGATGTCCATGGTATGGTATGTGTAATAATATTCATATCCCTGTTCCAAATACTGACGCAATAGACGAGTAGTCTCATGATCCAATTCAGCAGTGTTGTAGTGAATGATGGTGGTTGTATGTATTTCCAGTAGAAGAGATTCCAGCTTTGTGAATGCTTGATATGGATAGCAAATGTAGCATTGTGAGGCAGTCCCAATCTGGATTCTGTATAGACCAGATTTTGCAGCAACGATCTCGTCTCTGTTGAAGATTACTCGGTGCCTTTTATGAAGTTGAACCACATAATGGATGTGCTCAGGCAAAGCTGTGAAGACACACGCTCAAGATAAATCTGAATATTACGGCCCTAAAAACTCAGCACACAGAGAAAACTGATCTACAGTGGAATTTTTCCGAAATAACCAGCATCACTTAAAGATGTGATCGATAGTAAATGTGAATGCTTTCTGGAACATCTTGCTACTACCGTAAAATTTAAGCACAGAAAGCAGCGATTTCTGTAGCAGCAGCTATTAACATTTTGGGGCCTCATATTTTATTTCTCCTTGGAGAAGTTGAGCTCTGATCTATAGATTGTGGCATATTTTGTTATGGGGCCTTATTGCTTTTGGTTAAAGTCTCTATCGTGTGCCCCATCGATTGTATTCATCTCTTGGAAGTGGCGTCTACTCTACAACTTTCATTGTCCTCACTATATTACCTTGGTTGCGGGGGCACATTTGTTTGAAGCGCTGAGTATGCACATTACGTGGTGGAGCTAGTTATGAAACATTGTTGATTGATGGTTACTTTGGCCCTTGGGACCAAACCATGTGGACCCTTTTAAAATAAATGTTTAATGATGTTGTTATGAAAGATTTCTAAGGATTTGGGAGTTTGATCACTTTTTGACCATATGGTTGGGGGGACTTTTAAAAAATATTTTAGTTAAGAGATAAAGTGAATATGACCACTTTAGGTGGTTCATTGGGGATGGTTATTATTTTAATATTCTTGTGAGAGAATAAAGTGGTTTTAACCACTTTGGGATAAGTTTGTTCATATAGACATTGGGTCTAACCACCTTTGGATGGAGATATATTATAGATTATTCATAATTTTGGTGAATCATTTGGAGGAGTTTTGTAATGGACATTGGCTTGTTGAAGAATCTTCTTGAAGGGGCCTTTGGAGGCCACGTGGCATCATCACCAACCACTTGATCATTGCTTGATGGAGTTTCCCCCCTCATTAAGGTACCTGTGTATCTCATCATTGTACATGTGGCTTTGACCACCTTTTTTATTGTATTAGATTAGGAGTTAGTTGCTAAGTTGGACTTTTGTTGTATTTTACGCCACCCTAGAATAGATCTTAGGAAAATGTTGATATTTTATTGTAAAGGAAGTTTAGCCATATCCTATAAATAGAGAGGCACTTCCTCATTTCATTTTCATGGTTGGACTTTGAGAGTTTCCTCTCTGTTGGAGCTTTAACAATATATCTTTCTTTTGTGTAGTTTGTTAAGGGTTCTTTCGATGTGGTGAAAAGTGTTGTCAATTATTGAAGCTTCTTCTTCTTGGTTCGATTATTGTGCTTAAGGGTGAATGTTGGAATTTTCAAGTCCTCAACAAACCTCTCAGGATTGATCTAGGAAATGATTGGAAGGAGGGTGTCTTAGGCTATTTGCTTGCACATTGTCCTTTGTTGATTTGGGTGAGTGTTTTAAACCTTTTTCTTGATATGTGTTTGGGCTCCTTGGCAAGGGTTTTAAGGTATTTACCCCCTCCATGGTTAATCTTGGTGGATAGAGGCTTTCCCTTATTGGATCTCCCTCTTGTAGTAGATCTTGAAGTCCTTTTGTTTGTCCTCAATTGGGTGATGTGACTAGTGTGTTTCGACCCCTAAAATTTGAAGAAAATAGACCAATTCTTGGAGGACCATTCTTCTTGGCCTCACTTACCATTTGATTCACCTTGACTTCATTGCCCTTGTTGGATATTGAGACCGATCTCCTGGGTCTTTCCATCACCTATTAAAAAAAACCTAAAAACTACAATCCCATTTTGTTAAGGTTATCTTTTCCAAATCACCTTGTGCCTTCGTTGCCATAGCCTAGTAATCCTATCTAGAGACGCCCCCTCGAGTTGGAGAAGAGCCAACTGAAAGTACATAAAGCTAGTTATCATGGTGACAATGGGTAACACCTCTTAGGTTGCTGCGATTGGTAGCGATATTTTGGGCTTTAACTACAGGTGCTAGTATGTGCGGTAGCACTTCCCATTTCTCCATCTCCAATCCCTCTAGAACATATCTCACCCATGTAACTACCTTTATAAAAGACATACTTTAGGTGGTAAATCTCCCTAAAACAAATTTATTTGAACTATTGAGCTTTTGGGCTTGATTGAGAGTATGCTAAGTGTGCCATTTGATGTGCCTCATAAATAACCTAATATGCATAATTTTTGCATCCTTTTCCTAAAACATGAATCAAATACTCCCTCTTTTTGCATCATGTTTCTTATCTACTAATATAATGATCAGTTGGGATTCCATGCATTTCTACTTGCAAATTTCATGTATTAATGAATGTTTTTGTTAAAGATTTAAGTAAAATACAGGATTGACAATCCATGGAAAGTGTTGACATTGTTGTTTCAAGACATAGTTGGATCCTATTCATCTTTATTATATAAATTTTGATATGCTAAGGAGTCTTTATGGACAAAATAGTTCTTCACAGTATGATGATGAGTTTGGCATGATGTGTTGTAGAGTTTAGTTGGAAGTTCATTTTGTGTGAAAACATGCCTTATTAGCAAATAAGTCAAAGACTCACTCCACTTTCTTCCTTCAAGGTTCCGTTGAGATTTGTAGCATTTGAATTTGGATGAATATCTTTATGAGCTGTTGGATAATGACATGCAATTAGAATACATTGACCACTTCTAGCAAGTTTCTTTTTTTCCTAAAGAACATGGTCCCTAATTATTCTCTTTCTATTACACAAAAGAGCATCTAGATAGTTAGCATTTTTTTTGTAAGTTCAAATCTCTTCTATTAAGGAGAGATAAAAATACAGATAAAAGTGCAATTCAGTGTGTTCATCAAACATGAAAGCAAAACTAGAGATAGCATATCAGCTTGCCTGAAGGTGAAAGGCAGGCTATGACGGTTAGGGTGATCCTCTCGAAGATGGGGAAAACAAATCTTACATAACATACTAACAGTTTGAGACAAAAAATCCTGACTTAACCTGAACAAAAATGCTTTAAGGAGCAATGAACCAGAAAATAACCAGGAAGAGGAAAATTGGAGCATTGAACCTGGCATTAAAACTTTTTGAAGGGCACTTCAGTGATTGGGCAACAGTAACTGGTGCCCCATTGCAGGCCCTGTTCTTTAGTGCTCTCTACATCTTCACTTGAACCATTGGTGCTGTTGTGTGTTCCGCTTACTTTGGGGCTGTCCGAGATTTCCTTGTTGTTGGTGATAGGTTGCTTGACCGGTAATGGAGACGTTTTCCTGGGTGGAAGTACCTTGGCAGACTTTCCTTTTGTCCTGGCAAATTGGCGTTGAGGAGGTGGGGGAGAATTGGGGATGGGAGCAGGAACAGGGGGGAAGCTGGGTGCAGGGGTGGAAGTGGGTTGAGGAGGAGCATCTAGATAGTTAGCATTAATTAGCCATCTTTAATTCAATTACTTTTCCCTAAAAACCGGGTAACTACCTAGGGATTTAATATAACAATATGAGTAAATGAACAAGTTTTTAAACCATTGGGGTTTAATTGGCAGTTTATTGTTTGTTGATACAATTCTGAGATTAAGTAGTTGGAGACCATCCAGTGAGTTGCAGAGTAAGGGCCTACTCTTGTAACATGCAGTTGGATGCCTCCAATCTTTTCTATAAAGGTACAACCTGAGTGGGCCTAGCGGTTAAGAACACGTGTTTCCTCCTAGGAGGTCATAGGTTCAAATCCAGAGGGGGTAGGGTATGTACACCTCTGTAGACTTTACCAGTTACATCGCCGCATATGGGTCCCTTGTCCCACAAACAAGGGGGTCTCATACACCAAATTGGTGTCTGGCTCGGCTTTGACCTTAAAAATAGTTTATTATTATTGTTGTTGTTGTTGTTATGTTTAAGTAACATTCCTATGAGACTCAGGGAGCCAAAAGAGTAGAACTATTGTGCTGCTCTTGGTAGGGTCAAGTTGAGGAATTGATAAAATGGTATAGTTAGTAATTTTCTTGTAAAATCATTTTTTTTCTATGATGGTACAATAAACCAAAGGAAGTATGCCATAGGTGTGTTGCCAAGCTTTGTTCCTCTTGCAAGGTTTCTCTAATTTTATTTCGTTCAATAAGTAAGTTAGAAGTATTCTCAATCTAAGAAACCGCCAAAACTTTTGAAATCATCAATAAATCTACTACATAAATTTACTGTAAATGCATATATAGTGTTTCCTCCTTACACACACCTCGGGGGAAAGCGCAGTAGAAATCTTCAAGTTGCTCAGTGTGTCCTTAGTGGCAAGTCTCAATTCGGGTGCTGTCACTTGATCCCTACTCCTCCGTTTAGGCCACTCCTAACGGAGGAAAGGGGGGTAGTCCCTACGAAAGAGTTTCTAAGGCTCTTGAAGTTTATTAGTTATTGATGAAGTGGTTGTTAGGAGTTGTTTAGAATTAAATTACTGAATCAAGATTATTGCTAAGATAAGAAGTATTTCAACAACATATAAAAATTAAGCAACCTTAATGGGCTGATATTAAGCAAATGTAAAGTATTGTTGTGAATGGAGATTAGTGCCAATGGAATCAAATAAAATAGTGCGATGCTGCTGAAAACGTAAAGTGTTTTGTAAATGTCTCTTGGTTCATTTTAAGTTAAACGTGCTTAAGATGAGTGAGTTAAAAGGGAGAGGGAACTCCAGATATACTTGACGGTACGAGGAGTGTGTCCGGATTTTGAGAAGAGTGGCTCCGCACTGGAAAATGTGGGCTAGATGGAGTTGTGGGGGATGGTGTTCAACACTACACTAGCAAGGATGTAGTCTAACGGGACCCCACGGTCACTTTCTAGTTGTTCTCGCTTTCCTTGAAGAATTTGCCCACTGTTCCTTAGGTTTGTTACGCCATATTTTTGTAATGTTTTAAGGGTTGTAAATTTTATTAATATGAGTTGATTAATTAGATGTGAGCGATTAATGAATGCATAATACCGCTTTTGATACCCCCAAGTCTCAGACTAAGCCGCGAGGGGTAGAGCATACACGGTAGAAGCAAATTTTATCAAAATCCGGAAGGCAAATAATTCTGCCATGTTATTTGAACCTTGACCAGCTCCAAACTTTAAGGTAAATAAATGTGAGCGAGATATAAACAAGACAGAGCTAGCTCCACAACATCCAGGATTACCTTGACATGCTCCATCAAAGAACCCCCATGCTTCATTATGATTTATCAATGGTTCTTTTAGGATCCTAAGAGCCTTTGGCTTTTAATCTCTGCAACCTTCTTGAAAAGAAATTCTAATTTTGTGGGATGCTACAGCAGGCTCTCTACCTTTGTCTTCAAAAGTCCACTTATTCCTGACCATCCATAATCCCCACAGAATATAGCAAGGTAGAGCTTGAAACGGAATAAGTGAAGGGTCTGCAATCCAAGTATCAAAACACTGAAGTACGGTCCCAGAATTCCATTGTCCCGGACAAATTTAAGATTGGAGAACATCTTTCCATACTGAAATAGCATAAGAACTAGTAATAAAGAGGTGATCAACAGATTCACCTTCACATTTGCAAATAATACAATGATTTGGTCCCTGCCAAGAGCGCTTTTGACCATTGTCCCAGGTCAAAATTCTGTTTGACTGAGCTGACCAGGAGAAGATTCTAATCTTTAGGGGGCAAGATAGCTTCCAGATACTTACCCGCCACCAATGTCTTTCTCTTGGCAAATTCATGTAGGATAAAGCTTCATAACCTAACTTTGTTGTAAGGATACATGTGGCCTTTTTTCAAGGCCATGCTAACTAATTTTCCTAATCCTGTAAAGCAATAACATTGTGACATAGTAATGTGGTGTAACTGAGTCCATTCAACTGCTAAAGCTCCTTGCAAGTTCAGATCTTCTGCTGTGAACCAATTCTGCAACCATCTTCCATGATTGCCTTGAATCCCAGCATCAGCCAACATCGACACACCTTTTGAGTGTAGAATCAGTTTCAACTCTTCTGATAAATGATAATTCCCTGAAACTCCCACCCAAGGATCTTCTCCTATTATTAGCCTGTTTCCCTTAACAGTTTTTCCAGGCCACGTGACCCATCTACCTAGACTGGAAATGCTCGGACCAAACCCTTCCAAACATTTGAAGCTCCTTTGAGAGATTTATCTTCAGTTCTAATCCAATTCTCAATTGTTCTTCAAAATATTTTTTTCTCATCAACCTCCCCCAAAGACCTCCATTGAACAGGAACCTCCAGAAGCTCTTAGCTGCCAGAACTTGCCCAAACAGCTATATATTTTTAATTCCCCAACCTGCACCTTCCTTTGTCTTTGCTAGAGTGGCCCATTTAACCAAGGGAGTGCCCTCCTTTTGTTTTTTCCCTGTCCAAAGAAAAGGATGCCAGTCTATTTTCCGAATCTCATTATTCTTGTTTTCCTTTGATATTTTCTGAGGACAGTATCGACAGATGCAATATCCTCCCATAGAATTGTCATTTTTCAATATAGAAGCTATATTAATAAAACTAGCCATCGTATCCGCCTATTAAATCTAAATTTATCTGAGCTTTGTCTGTATCTTTTACTGATGCTTTCATTTTTCATTTTTCGTCCAGGGAAACCCACTTTTGACATTGGTGATATGAGACACTTGATGGATGGTCACAATGTTGAAGATCGGGACTGGATATTCAACTTGATGGCTAATAGTGATCTCTTTTGTCCGAACAGAAGAGGTGGGAAGTTATATGTTCTTCCAGATTACAATAAGCCAATGGAGCATCAACGTGAAATGACCATGAAGAGAATTCTCTACCTTCTAGACAAGGGCGTTTTTAAAGGTTGGATGACAAATACCAGTTCAGAGATGGATACAAGGTCTACAACATTGCACGAATGCTTGGGAATATATGATCATTCACTGGGCATAAAACTTGGTGTACATTTCAATCTATGGTAAGGGATGCCAAGATATTTGCTTGCTGGTTTCTGTTTGACATATAACTCTCAATAAGAAATAGATTAAAAGTAAATGTCACTTATCTTTATGCTTGCTAAGTTTCAAAGTATCAGCAATACTCCTTACACACTAAAACATATCAATCCATTTTCTGTGTGTGTGTGTAGTTTAAACAAGTAAAATTAAAATGGTAAACTAGTGCCTTTGTCATAGTATATGGTGGCATATGTTAAGAAACTATGCAATTTGGTCAGTCATAGTTGCTTTTTGTGAGTTGTTATGTACTGCATGCCATCTAAGAAAAGGTAGTACTTGTTGAATTATTCATCAATGCACATTGCGAACCTATAGACTTCATGGTATATACTCTTCCTTCTCATGCCTAGAACTGTCACTTATTGCCATGATTACTACTGTTAGTAAGTCTTTCTAAGGGATCCATAAGGCGATATAAGTTTATTGAAGTCCTTGGGAAAGCATGCATCTTGATGAGATTTTAATTTAGGTGAATATTCCTAGGCTTATGGATGGATCAATCCCCTGGCTTTGTGCTATCAAGTAGCCAATCTATAGATTCTATCATCTCCTATAAATTGAATGGACTGGAAATGCTAAAATGCATAGGAAGATTGAGGCTATTGCGGTACTTTTTATGAAATTACATACTTAGTGGGAGACAGCCATGCTAAAGTACACTTTGACCCTTGTCTTATGGAAAGGATTTCTAGCAAGTTGCTAGGACCATGCACTTACACTTCTGGTTGTTCAAAGTTTCACCTTAAGAATTTTTATCTTACCTCATTCAAATGGTTTTGAACATTGAGCATGGCATCATTTGGAGATACACTGATGTATGTGTGGCATAGCTCATAGAGCTTTTGGCTATATATGCCATGTTTAAAAGCCATCTATTAGTTCTATATCTCCTTCTCTCACTTATCCTCTGCTTAGGTTTCAATATGATTCGGCCATGGATTAGAAAACACCATGTAAAGTTGTCCTATCTCATGACAATTTGTAAGAAGGCTTTAGTCCATCCATGTAACAAGAAAGTGATGAATATGGTTGTCATTGATGACAAGCCATTAATGACAAGCCATTAGTGACAAAGGTTAAGCATGTTGACATGGCATGGTTGATAAAATAGATGGCCTCTTGAAGCAGAGAAATGGTGCTATGATAGGTCCTTGGTGCCCTAGGGGGATTGGGACTTGAACCCACACTTGGTGGCTATTAGATAATAATGTTGAAGCTAAAAACATTTTGATGAAACCCATTGATTAAGTCCCTAATACTCCTACACCACGTATTTGCTTGGAACCTAAACATGGCACAAAGGAACTTGTAATTAAAACTAATGGTGAAGTCGGCCTAGCTTTAGAAGACAATTATTAAATGAAAAATAAATATTCTTAAGACAAGTCGGCCAGCTAGAAGAAAAATACATAAATTAAATTTTTTTATAACAGGTCGGCTCAGTAAAATTTATTATGAAAAACTAGTATAAATACCAAGTGAACCCCTTCATTTTTGTATGGAAAATTTGGTGGAAAGAGAGCTCCGAGCCAGCGAACTTTACTGAGGAAATTTTGGATGGCAGCAGTCTGATATTTTGACAGGCATCCGAATTTTACAGTGGCAGTAGTCTGATGAATTTTTTAACAGCCACAGTCAAGGACTATCCTCGGTGGTTACAGTACCTAGAAGAATGCAAGCAGCAATCAGTTTGTTTTTGGAGCAGCAGACATAAGTCTTTTTAAGTCTGATATTTTACCTGAGTTTTTATCTCTGCATTTTTGGGACAGTCTGAGACAAATTCAAGCTAACTGAGGCTGCCGCAGACACGAGCTTCTACAGCAGTATATATTTTTTTTGAAGTGTGAGCTCGCAGCAAATTGTACTCTGACGAATTTTCAGACATCACCAAGGACAGACAATAGACTGAAAATTTAATCAAGTTCTGAAGTTCAGAATTAATAGCAGCATAGTGTTTTTGAAAGTCTGAGCTTGGTGAAGTTGTGACAGTCCATGACTCTTGAAGTGCTTGACAGTCCTACAACCTAGACCTCCTTCTGTGATGAAGTCCCAATCTGAATCTTGAAGAAAAGTCTGATAGTGCATGAGGAAAGAACCTTGAAGTTTGACAGTCTCTTGAAAAAGGTTGATAACCCTTATCATGAAGACAATGATGTTGATGATAGTGGTTGCCATGATGACACAGTGAATGCTTGACTGTGTTACCTTGATAATGGTGGACTTGACAAATATTATATGCTTACCTTGAAAATGATATGCTTGAGTATGGCAGTGATGTGCTGACTTGACAGTGATATACCTAAGAGTGATGTTTAATATGACAGTGATGACATGGACAGTTTTGACAAAGCAGAGATGAACTTGTGGAGATATTGCTGCAGTCAACTCAGGGATGATTCTTGAATAGCAGAGATAATGATGTCATGCAGACCTTATTGATGTGGCAGAACTATTCGACAAATGACATGACTATGGACAGAATGATGATGAACAACTGATGACAGTTTGGACTTGTGTTGGGCTCTTCCTCTCAGCCAATACACAGGCTAAGCCTAAGTATAATGAAGAGTGACTTGAAGAAACATACTAGTGACAAGAAGACATGACCAGTGATAAATGATGATAGTGATGAGGTGGCAGTGATGCCTTCAGCAGAAGACATGGTGATGATGTGATAGTAAGGACAGACTGATGACATGTTGTGACAGAATTGACAAATTGGCAGAGTTGAATATTGACATGACAGTGATGATGTGTTTGTGATGATTGTGATGTACGAAATGTAATGTGACAGATATGTACTTGTAATACAAGCTGGGTCTTGTACATGCTTTCTTAGTAGGATCTAAGAAAAACTAGGCAGGGTCCTAGATAAGGAGTTGGTGCTCTTTGTTTCAGTAGGTGCTGAATTGACATCACGGTTGTAGCCGTTTGAAATACAAAAAGATATAGCTGTGTCTCTTGTGCAATGAGTTGATGATTAAGTGTTTTATTTGATGAATGAGTTGATTATTGAAGCATAGTATATTGATGAATATGATGTTGAATTGAATGTGAAATGATGACTTAAGTTTTAGAGATTGAAGAAGTTAAAATTGAAGTAAGTCCAAGCTGACCGATTCCCCCCCCCCCCCCCCCCTCTCGGTGAGCCATTGTGTCTAACATAAAGTTTAAAAATAATCTCTTTTCTCGTAGTAAAGGGGGTCTTTGGCTACAAATTGTCATTTTGTGTTAAAGCTTGAAATGCAATGTTTTCTAGAGCAATATGGGAACATGAGTCTTTTATCTATAGGCTTCAGGTCCCTTTTGGTGGACATTAGAGAAAGTGCAATGTAAAATTTCTTTGTTGACAATAAATCTAAAGTGCAATGTAAACTTTCTTTGCTGATGATAAATCTAAGAGGGAAGTTATTCCTTGGAGACCAAATTCCTATAAGATGTTAAAATTGACTTGTAGATATATAAAACTTATGTTACCACTTGGTGATTAAGTTGTTAGGACATTTTCTCTTTTTTCTTTCTCTTTGAAAATAGCTTTATTATTATTATTTTTGGGAACATGTCTTATATTTACAAAGATATGTACCAAAAAATGGCAGAATGGTATATACAATGGTGATCATAACGTCTTCCTCAAAGCAATAAGAACTGAAATAAAGTCAAAATAATCAGCTGGGTCCAAAGGTAGGCATCTTTTATCAAAAGAGATCCTTTTCCTAGAAGCTGATGGCGTATCTCATCTAACCACATAGAACAAAAGGAAGACGTGGAAATAACCTCGTGCAAAAACAACCTTGCACCTAATTTTCTATAGAATAAATAAATCAGAGATCCTCAGACAATGGCAAATCTCTGCAAATGTGGGGCAAACCCAAAAGCAACAATCACCAAATAAAGCAGACCACCAACGAATCCTGCCCAGAAGCATCTCTGAGCATTGATTCTCAAGAAACAACATTTCTTGACAAACTAACACTCCCAAAAGATGTGTACGACTGTCTTTGGACGCCGACAAACATGGTAGAGGCCATTAGTGTTTATTCTTGGCGAGCTTGGCCTTGGATGGAACGCCCTAATAAATCACCAGCCATGCAAAGAATCAAGCTTATAGGAAAGCTGGATCGACCATACACTGCAGAAACAATGAAGCCATCTATCCTCTGAACCATGGATAGCTGACGAGCATTCAGGGTTGGAGTTAACAGATGTCTCTGATGAAGCATGGAATGCAAACGATGAGAATCATATTGCAGAAGTTGACCACCAAAGCACCAACTCCAATCTCTCCAAAACAACCGAGGCATCCTGATGTTCATTTTAAATAACTCCATCTTTAAGATAAGCCCTCACAACTCCATAAAGAGATGATTAGTGGCAAGGAGGACATACTTCTAAGTAATAGAATGCCATTCCTTCCAAGAATAGGAGGTCGAATCCCACAAATCACCCTAAATAAAGATGCCAGTTCTGCTCAATCTATGAGACAGGAAGCGAGATAACTAAAACACACAAGAATCTTGAACCCTCCAACTCCAAACAGGATGACAAGCTAAATCTCAACCTGCCTTGTTTCCCTCCCATTACTAACGGACCAGACCTCCAACCCTATACTGCCTAGATGTTCTGAAAAATGAGGGAGCTTGACACCTAAAAAAAGTGAGGCGACAGATGATATCATAGAGTCCAAAAGCTGTCCGAAATCTACTTGAATGCTGTGTTGAAAGAACCCAATGTTGAAATAAAATCTCCCAAGGAGTTGAACCCTTGAGACAACGCACCACCCACATGGCCACCGGAATGCTACCTTGGGTGACAACATTAATCAAACCAAGCACCTTCTCATCATTGGGCATGGTGCAAACATCCCATGGATGATGGAACCAATGGTATGCTCTGCTCCCTATCATATTTAGATCACAACTAAGGTCTTAAAAAGCTGATCAAGTCACTGGAATTGTGCCTTGGTGGGAAACCAGCAAGAGACATGATATGCACAAACAGCTCGAAGAATATGACCAACAATAGTTAACTTGCCTGCAAACGGGAGGTCCTTATGATGCTAGATGTGAAGCGTGCTCTGCAACCTCTATAAACACTGATTCCTAATAGCCCTGTCCTAGGAGTGACAGAGCAGACCACCCTCTGCTTGTTTGTCTTGAGTTGCCATCCAGACTCAATTTCCATGCCAAGTATTCAGAAGAAGTGGAAACCCCTGTAATCACCAACCTAGGGTTTCGAGGTACCTTATGCATTCGTCTTTGCAAGCTCCAGCTGGGCAAGGTGGTGGGCCAGGTTGGTGGTTCCTTTTCTTCCAAGAAGCCAGCGACTAGTGGCACCTCTGTAGCCTTTGGTTCAAGTGTTGGGGGTGGAGGTCTTTTGGGACATGGAGGTCTTCAATTTTTTTAATAATTGACGATCTTTAATAATTATAGGGCTATTTACAATAAGATAATTCTGCAATATATGGGCCATCAACTACAGCAACAATCAAATGCTCACTGTGGTGTAGTGAAAACCAAAACAATGCTACCTATTAAACATCAAATGACAAAATGGTTCACAAATGAATTCAAAATACCCATGGTATCCATAACGATTACATATCATAACAACCAACTCACTGAAGTAAACATCATTACAATAAACAAAGAGTGCAATAAATAAAGCTTTCAGCAATACAATCTTAGCCCTTGTCAACTGTCCATTCACCAATCGGCAACAGATTTTGATCATTGTCATCATGGCCACTTGAACAATCTTCTATAGGTGTATTAGTGACTAGTAGCTCCCAACCATCTCCTTGAGCTTCTAGTCTGTCCAGGTACTATATGGATGGATGGATACTTGGGGTACTTGTTAGATTGTAGAGACGAACTTCACAACAAACCCATTGATCTGTCCCAACCCACAGATTGTGATACCATTGTTGAATGTGTTAGATTCTGTATACGATGGTAAACAAACTAAGCACTAAAAGAACCTATAAAAAACTAAATATCTGAACACTCAAAACTGCCAAACACCAAACTAAAAACTGCAACTCTAATAATGCTAGAATCTATAAACACATAAATATATAACAGAAGCTCAGTAGATGAACTGTCAAAACCTGTTACGAGTTTCTCATTAATTCTGAACTCTGCTACAGAAATAAAAAAAACAGCAAGCTAGAAGGTACAATGAATCCTGCCTTCTCCTTGATAGGCTAAAAGGTAACAATGAATCTGAACACATGCACAACAGTGCCTCAATTGAAGGTTTTTACTCCTAATCCTGGTGTGCCTTCCTTGCATTGATAGTGAGTTAAGTAAAGTGCACCTCTATTGGAGATGATTTAAGACATGCAAACATGCATCCTCCTAGGGATCTGTGCCCTTAAATGGACTGCATCTGCCTTACCCAACTGAACTTGAGTCAGACTCAAGTCCAAATTAGAAAACTGTTAGAATAAACTGAACTAACACGTGCAAACTGCATGCAAATTATTGAGGATAACATGCAAACAGTTGAGGATAGATTGCTGGAGACAGAATAGTAATCACTCCATAATTTAATGCTTACTGCTGAATCTAGAAGAGAGGAAGTGTTCCCTCACTGTCCACTTCGAATTGCTGTAACTGAAGCACCCAGATATAATTCACGAGTGTGCCCAAAACTGCAAAAGACTATCCGAGGTACAATCTAACATTCCCTCATACCAAGTAAGGTGTTTTCCACCAATCCAAGTCTCTCCTGGAACGTCTTGAAGTTTCCCTTTGTCAGGGACTTAGTCAAGATATTTGCAACCTGCTGATTTGTCTGAATATACTCTAGAGCAGCTGCTCTCTTCTGAATCCTGATCCTGAGAAATGGTATTTGATGTCTATGTGCTTGGAGCGGTCATGGAATACTAGATTCTTAGAGAATTTGATATAACTTTGATTGTCATAGTAGACCACAATAGGCACCAACATCTTACTTGTCAGTATTGCAATCAACTTTTGAAGCTAGATGGCTTTATAACTAGCAGTGTTGGCTGCAATGTACTCTACCTCTGCTGACTCAATGTATCATTGAAGGCTGCTTCTTATTGAACCATGAAATCGCTGCTGAATTCAAACTGAAGCAACACCTTGAAATACTCTTGATGTCACCTCCATCTCCTGCCTGGTTAGAATCAATGAGTCCATGCAGCATCAACCCACCATCTCCTGCATAGCTCAGGCTTTAATGTACTATGCCCTTCAATATCAGAGCACATGTTTTGTAGCTATCCAGCGAAGCTGCCTCAGCTCAAATGTGAACTAGCTCAAGGTGTTTACTGCAAAACATATTTAAGGTCTTTTGTTAACTAGATACATCAATGATCCAATCAACTGTCTATACACCAAAAGGATCTACCAAATTTGTATCCAAGTCAGCATGCAACTTCATCTTTGGCATCATAAGAGTGGTCATGGGTTTACAATCTATTATTCGGAAACTTTTCAGGATTTCAACTATGTATTTTACTATTTTCCTTGCGCAAGGAAAATGTTGGGTTAATCTTGACTCCGTCATAGAGCAAGTTAACCGACTTTGGTCATTGTTGTAATGGACCCATGGTAGTGGGAGGTTTTCCCATGGTATTCATGTGATTGAAGCCTATAAAGAGGTTGCCCATGGTATTCATGTGATTGAAGCCTATAAAGAGGTTGGTAGTACTCCATTGTAATAAGTGTGCATATCCGGAACTCTCATTGATGATTAAGCGTGCTTGTGGCCAGTAGAGCCATGGTCGACCATGCCTTGGTTGGATTGGCCAAGGTGCGTAATGAAGATATCTTTTGCTGGTTTTCACCTTGGTTAAGGGGTTTCCAGGATAAATGATGGTGTCTATGGTGTGTATGTTGTTATTGTTTGCTTTACTGTTATATGTTTCTGCTGTGTTAATAATGTTTGTTGTGTCCTGGAACCGACAAAAAACCTCACTTGTACTTAGCCACACCTCTAGACCCAAGAAATAATGCATCAGTCCAACATCCATTCGAATTCTTGTTCCAACTCAGCCTTGCATTGTGCAATGAGGTTCTCTGAGCTCCTTGTAAGTATGAGGTCATTTACATCCAGGACCCAAACAAGCAAATAAGATCTATCAGTTCAATAAAAGAATTGGGATTTGCAATTGTTTTGGTGAAGCCCAAACCTAACAAGTACTCATCAATCCTGCAGTACCAAACACTGGGTGCTTGCTTCAGCCCATAGATGATTTTCTTTAATCTACATATATGGGTATCTTGCCCATGCACCTCAAACCCTCTTTATTGATTAATGTATACTTCCTCATTCAAGGAATTAAGGAAGGTTGTCTTGACTCTTAACATCCATATGATGTAATTGCCAACCAAAAATAAATGCTCAAGACATAATGATCCTCATAGAAGTATACGAGACAATTGGAGCAAAGGTCTCCTCATAGTCGGTTCCCTCTATTTGGGAGAATTCTCTAGCTACAAATTGAGCCTTGTACTTCTCTATGCTTCTATCAATTGCATGCTTCACCTTGTACATCCATCTATAATCAACCATTGATTTTCCCTCTATTCTAGACACGATCTCTCACACACCATTCTTCGTGATGGAGTTGTACTCCTCCATTGTGGCCTCTTGCCATATCTGCATTGCTTCCTCCTCATAATTGGAAGGCTTTGCATCAATTATGGAAGACATTAGTTTAATATATCAGGGAAAATTTTTAAGAGGATGGCTTACCCAAAAAGAAGTTTGTAAAGCACCAACTTGCTCCTTTTCCTCCTACAGTGTCTATGTAAGTCGCCTCGAACTCTTGGCTGTACTGGGTGGTAAAGTTGTCTCTATACTTGTACTAGAACTTGTTTGACCTAAAACTGAACTCCTTGAAACTTGTGGATCAATACTTGTAGCAACAATTTTTGTCTCCTCATCAGTCACTATTGGGAGTGTTACCACCCCACTTTGGTAGGGGTGTCCACAGAGCAGCAAGGAAATTGCTGAGTCTGTTGTGATGTAGCGATCTCCTTGATGAGCTAAGCTATCTATGGGGTGAGCTCTGAGATTGTGAGTTCTGAAATTCTAGGGTTTAACTTCTAGTATGCGCTGAGGATGAAGAAAATCACCAGCCCAGGTTTGCATCCTTGAATTAATTACAGAAATAATGTGAAGAAAAAGACTGGAGTCACAAGCTGAAGGATTTGTGATCTTGAATTGACCAATGAAGAACAGAATGTCTAAGGGTACACGAGGATGATGATGTATGAGTTCAAGGTCAAATGCAGATCAAACAGAAGGTTCAACAGTTGTTTGTTTGATTGCAGGTTAAATTGATCTGGAATTTTCTGCCAAATTGAACAAATATTAATGGAACTCTGAAAATCATAATGTGAAGAAAAAGACTGGAGTCACAAGCTGAAGGATCTGTGATCTTGAATTGACTAATGAAGAACATAATGTCTAAGGGTACACGAGGATGATGATGTATGAGTTCAAGGTCAAATGCAGATCAAACAGATGGTTCAATAGTTGTTTGTTCGATTGAAGGTTAAATTGATCTGGAATTTTCTGCCAAATTGAACAAATATTAATGGAACTCTAAAAATCATAAAAAGCTCACAATGTGAGTGTCCGGGGTTTATTCTTTTGGGATCACAAGGCACATGAGGAGGTTCTGAAATTTCTTTTATTGTAGAATGTTCTGGGGATTCTATTGCAGTCTAGTGACAATTTGAAGCAGAAAGAATTAACCATGGTAGTCTATAGTCGATCTATCATTTGGCATCTCGATTGGGGGCGGTTTCAGTTACAATGACTTGGTTAAGAATCGCAACATCTCCAAGGTGCCTCCTCATGCCTTCGTTTAGTTCGCGGCCCCAAATGCTGTGAAGAAAGCGGTTAGGCTCATTGATCGTGCGAAGCTCATATTACGAGGCTGTGCTCTCAGGGTCACGTTTGGTACCAAAACCTCCTTTTCATTGGAAAGAAGAAAAGAAACTCCCCTCTTAAAATTTTCTTTTGTTCAGCTTGCAATCAGTTCATTGCTGAATCTCAATCATTTCTTGGTGGCCACGAAAGCACCCACTTCTGGTGTCGATTTTCATGTGCATCCATTTGATAGAAGACGCAGGATTTTCGCTTCTTGGGATTAGTTGTTTACTTTACCTTCTGTTGTCCGCCAATTGCACACTAGCAGCAGAAATATTCCGAAAGCTGTCTCCTCACTTAGGAAAGTGGGAGAGGTGTGATCTTGGGGGCAAGCATAGAGCTAGGTACTGTCACCTACTCGTAGCTCCTCCGTTTAGGCTAACTCCTAACGAAGCCAAGGGGGGTAGTCCCTACAAAAGAGTTTCTATGGCTCTTAAGTTGTTAAAGTGTTTTGATTAGTTGCGGATGCGGATGGGTGTTGTTTAGGAGTTATTATGATTTGAAGTGTTTGTTTATTATGAATATGACACTAAATCAAAAGCAATCCACGTTGCTAACAAGAGATTACAAAGATAAGTAAAAATTCCAGATTTTAATAGTGCATTCAGAGAAAGAAATTATGATAAACCATAGACCATTGATCAAATAATATAATTATGGAGTCAATGAAGCTGAAATGCGCCAGAGAATTAAACACAAGTCTAGAAATCAAGCTAGTGAATGTTAGGTGATGCAAGTGCTCGTGGTAGGTTTTAAGGTTTTTATGTGTTCTTGATTAAGGTGTCAACGAAGGTTTATCAAAAGCCGGGAGAATCTTCTAAGTTCCCTCCGTTGAAGACATGTCGGGCCCGCCCAGTATCCCAGGCTGGTATCGCAAAGATTGACCATCTAGCCGAGAAGCTTAGACAGCAGGATTTCGGCGCCTCTACTAGGAAGTACTTTGGAAGAATCCCTACAACGTCGGTGCGTTGGTTACGGGGTGTTAAGTATTATTAGGTTACTCTTGCAGGGTTTAAAGATCCAGTGCTGTTTCTGGGTACTCTGATCTGAGATCGGTCAGACCATACTCCGGCAAGGAGGGAAGGGAGTTAATTAATTAAAGGGGTGTGTGTTGAAAGTTTTATTAAATCGGTTAATTAAAACTCTCCGATAGAGAGCGCTCTTGACCTTGTCTTATGACAAAGATTCAAGAGACTTAATTAATCTAAATGCCTAATGCAAGAATGTGCAAAACTAATGATGCTCTCCGATAGAGAGTGCTCTTGACTTGTGTTATTGCAAGTTCAAGAGTCTTACTTAGTTTGTTAAGCTAGAATGAAAGAAATAAAACAATAACAATCTAACTACCCAAGAGTCTCTTTCAGGATTTTTAGGGCCCTAATCGGGAAAGCAAGGGGGTAACGTATACAAAAAAACGAAAATTGTACAATGCTTAAATAAATAATCAAATCAAATATTTTTCTTCATTTTTCATGTATGATAAACTAATTAGTAAATAAACTATCAAGTTAAAAAAGAAAACTTCTAAAGATTATAAACTATTCTATCCTACTTTCAGCAAAACATGAATCAAAGCATGAAAATGGGAGACAATACAAGA
>LPNX010193273.1:350873-410405 GCA_001517045.1 Pseudotsuga menziesii | reverse complement strand
TCATGCCTTCCATGCCAGGGGATGGCTTTGAAACCGAGATTTCTTCCATGGGCTGCACTGTGAAGTCCATGGGCTCTTGGAAATGACTGCTTTGAGACAAATTAATTGCCTTCACCAATTCCTCTGTTAGCCTGTCCATTTTTCCCATAGGTTCATGAATGTCCCTTTCGAGATCATCTATCCCTGAGTCTTGACAGGTTAGCTGCTGAATTACATATCCAATATTAGTAGAGATTTCTTTGTTTTGCTTGAGACCTCCACATACTGCCTCATACACCCTGTGCAAATGCAGTTTAAAATCCCCGATACCAGCCTTAAGACTATGAAAGCCTGCAAATCGGCCTCTCTCATCATGTTTCTCCGAACCCATCTCAGAATATTTTCCTTATGACCACGAACGGAGGGAAATGTCCAACTCGAAAAAAGTCTGAGTAGTATACTCTGCGCTAAGCCGGGCTCTGTTTCTGTCTTGATTTTGAAGCCTCTGCTCACCACTCGGGAAGATAACCATCTTTGCGTCCATATCATATGTGGGAGCGTAGAAGACAGAGGATAGAACTAAATCCAAAGTCCCTTCGACATAAAAGTTCTTACCTGCGATCACGTGGCCTGATGCATGCATCCGACCATGTCTCCTACAAGCTCTACGGAAAAGATAACGAGAGATTGAAATGCGAAGCCAAGGTCCCGCAAAAAGACCAAGGCCTTAGGCTCCTAGAGAAATTAATCAAGGAATGGCATGGAACTTGATTTCACCATTGGCATATTTCACAAAACTTGGCTCCAATGTGGCTCCTTTGTTTGCAAGAAGATCAACTTCCCCATTGTTTTCCCGAAGAATGTGAAAGAATTTGGCTTTTATTTTGGAAAAGAGGAAGATGATCCTTCGATATATTCTTTTACATTTAATGTTTCCCTTCTTATATCCGGACCTCATCTTTTGAATAACTTGCCTTGAGTCATCGATTATAACTATTTTGCTTATGCCTAGCTTGGTTATGATTTCAAACCCAAGCATGAGTGCCGACCATTCTTCTTTGTTATTGGTTTTCTTTTCCAGTCCCCAAGCGAAAGAGTCAACTATATTTCCTCCGGGATCAAATACTATCCCTCTCGCACCTGCCTCCCCTTCAGTCATCTACCTTCACAAATCCTGGATGAAATGATTGCATCATTGCTAGCAGAAGAAAAGAGAACTACTTTAGGTGAAGCATAAGCAAATACTCCACTAGAACTTGCATTTTATGTAAGAAACAATCGCTATAGACAAGGAAAAGCCAAACGAAATATAATGCCACAATTGCAAGAAGTTGGGTCATACAACTTGGAACTGTAGACAACGGGCCATTGATGTTCTGAAGGGAAAGGTTAAAGGCATACACCATATAGCTAGTGTAGTTATTATTGAAGAACCGTCTGATGCTGATAGTGGTGAAGAAATTGTTGAAGAAAAGTCCTTTTATACATTTTAGGATGCCAGTTCTTTGTAGACATGAAGGGATCATGTTATCACCAAAGTTGTAGCTACCACTAAAAGGTATCTTATTCTAGACGATAGAGGAAGGGTAGCTAAACCGATGACACTTCAAGATTCCCAATCACCACTTGATAAGATGGTTGTCATGCTGAAAGGGATTCTTGTCGCTTTATGCTATTATGTAGCAAAGGGGGAGACCCTTGCTAGCCTAGATTGACTAGTGGAACAACAAGACACCTGGGAAGGTTCAATGACATAGACTCCAAGCGACTTAATCTATAAACTCTAAATCCATGAGATAGATAGCAAGACTGATTAAGGAACAAGGGACGAGGTTTAAATTTGATGAAAATGATCCCTCAAGTGTTTTCTTAATATCTTAGTTAATTGTAATAATCTGGGTTGAGGGTGTTAAATATATGATAGCCAAGTCAAGACCCTGGGGGGATTTGATATGGGAATTATGGAAAATAGAGATGATTTAACCAATAATTAAGATTTATTAACACCCTAGATAACTTACTTGATGAAAGATTTGACAATATCTTGACGCACAAGCAAGACTGGGACAAAAATCAGAAAATGACCATTCTACCAAGGGTAGCGAATTGCTTCAAAGGGCTAGTGCCTGAATAAGATGGGCTAATAGAGTCCAAAGGTGATGCCCTAGGAGATCTAGGAGTTTTCGAGGATAGCCGCAATACCCAAATGCCAAAATTTCAAAATTCTAAGTAGTTTGAGCCCCAAGAATTTTCCTACTTACTAAATTAGGGTTTTACAATGGAAATTATGCAAAGACAGTTGGATAGAATAAGGGAATAGAACTCAAACCTTGTGATGCGTACTTGGATATTGTAAATGAATGCCGAAATGGTGAGGATTACTTTCACAAAGATCAAATGAAAGATTTTGTGAAAATCCAGCTCGTTCCAAAACACACAGGTGGACAAGTACGCCCCTCTTCTTGCCAAGCCAAGGAAATATCAATCAGATTAACAAGGAAAATGATCGACTACAAACGAGAAACAAATGATAAGGAAAATTATTGATCATAGACAAAACCACTCTTTGTATAGATCAAATCCGAAAGAGAGACAAATAGTGAGTTTCCCCAAATCCAAACGATTTCTCTTCCTATACTAAAATATTAATCCACAAAAACAATGCAAGATCTTCCTAAAGATCTTTCAGTGCAAAGGAAAAGTAGTTTCAATCACATTTGCCAACAATCAATCCACAATAACACAAGCATTTCTCACAAAATATTTTTCTCTATTCCAACAATCAAGAGCTAAAAGTCTTGATCGGATACAATAATGGGATCACCACTCTTAGTGCAATTGCGAGACCCATTCTCAGGGAGGATGGTACCCTAGTCAGTTAACTAGGGCATAGTAAGACCCTAGAAGGTACCCTAGGGCTCCTAGTAGTTAATGTCAAAGACTGAAGCCATTAATGACAAAGGTTGTTTGACATAGATGACATGGCAAGCAGGTTGCACAAGTTTGGATGTGGTAGCTTGGGCATTAGAGCCCACTCAAAAATGATGGTACAAATGACCCATTCTGTGGTCATTTGTGTGGAGCCCTTGATGTGTTGATGAAGCCCCCTTCTTTTTAGGATGATGCCCTCATATTCTTGCATGTATGTTGAGATGACCTTGATGATCATTGTTGGTGCACTTGGTCATGACGTGGGCATATGACTCACTTGCATAAGGAGTCTTGAACCCACACACATGGTGGCTTAACGGTCCTTATTCCCATTATGTTGCAAATACCGTTGAAGAAGTTTGTGGAATCCCTGGTGTATGAAGAAACCCTCTTGCATGGCGGTATTGGACTATGAAAAAACCTTTGTGCATGCCACTAGGAGCCCTTGCTCTTATAGTTACTGGTTGAAACCTGTGATGTAGAAGCTTGCAAAATGAATAAGGAAGACCATTAATGAAGTTCATGGTTGACACCGGCACAAAAGAAGCCCTGCTTAATAGAGAATGTGGCATACTTTAAACTCTTAAATAAAACATGAGAAGTCTGCCTGATAAAAGAAGAATTTAATCAATATTAAAAGCAAGTGCAACTGCAAAGTCGACTCCCTAATATACTCCACAAAGATTCCTTTTTAAAAATAAAAATTCGTTTTAGTAGGTCGACCCAGCAATATTCATTTTAATTGGTCGGCCCAGCAATTTTTTTTTAGTAGAAAAATGTGTATAAAAAGAGCCAACGCCCCCAATTCATCTGATGAGATTTCAGTGAGATAGTGCTCTGAGATTTTCAAGGGAAGAGAAGTTTCTGAGGCTGCTGCAGTAAAGGAGAAAGTTTTTAATTTTTTTGGTTTCTGGTATATATTTTCTGAGAGAATTCGAGACTGGCAGCAGTAAAGGTGTATTTTATATTTTTACTCTGATTTCGGACATGAAGATATCCCTGAGGCAGCAGCAATAAAGAATGAAGTTTGAATTTATTCAGACTTAAATTATTCATAAAGATTGGGTTTGAAAGTTGTAATACAGATTGAAAACGATTCAAGGATAAAAGTGCTGGTCTAAAAGTCATTATCTGTTTGTAATCCCATATGACTAAGTTGTTAAAGTGAACTGTGGACTGAAGTAAATAGACAAGACAGAATCGAGAAGAAGAACAGTAATGTGACCGATTTTGGATAAGGCAGCTTGAATGAAGGATAGTATGACCAATTTAGATTGGAACAAATTGACCTACACAACAGATGTTTGATGACTTGACATGATATAGCAGTAAGACATGAGCAGACTTTATGGATAAGAGCAGACCTTGAAGATATGAGCAGACTTAGATGTTATGAGCAGAGGATATGGTCCAACAAAGCATGAGAAGAACCCGGCGAAGGTAGAAGATAGGGAAGGCAGTAGATGATGACCAGTGATCGAGGGTAACATAATTTATATCTTCCAGTTATCAAGGCAAGATATTTAAGCTTGCAAAGTTCTGTTAAACGTTGTTTCATGTACAGTTCAAGGAGTTACTTTTGAGTCCCTTAAAGGACATGTTAAAGAATACTGTAAGGGCCCAAGCAAGCAATTATGACGTCTTATTATCACACCTTATCAGCCTAGCCTGAAAAGTTTGTATGCAGATTTGACGAGTATTTTAAGGATTGCTTTTGGCTTGATTTGATGAGTGATTTGATACTTGGTTAAGAGTACTTGTTTTGAGGTCAGATTTGAAGAAGTCTTTTGGTAGACTCTTGATGAGTAGATTCCTTGATGACTTGGCATGATGAGTATGAGCAGATTCTTGAGCAGCAGGTTGATGATTGTTGTTGGTGCAAAAGTACCGAGCAGCTGTTGATTAAATGACATAAGTGTTTCTTGACGGGCAAGCTAAGTCTCGCAACCCTGGGGATTGGATTACCATAAATAACGCTCATCTTACATATATTCTGCTGTCTCTCTTTGATCTGTTATTGTGCTTATGATTTAGCCGATGAATATGATAATGAGATTGGTATATAATGCTTGATAAACTCTGATTGTTCAATAGAAGGTGAAAAAGGTTTAATTTGCTCACACACTGCTTCACCCCCCTTCTTAGTGTGACTATTGTGTCCAACAGTAGTCTCTTGGGGTTCTTGTTCTGGGACCAAGCAGGTTGATGCCATGGCAAATCCCCTAACATGTGGCTAGGGCCCCTATGTGCCTCTAGGGTATTCTGGTCTGGGGCCAGGGACATGATGTCCAAGTAGATTCTGTAGGTAGAGGAAGAGACATTCTTGATCTGGGACCAGGACGACTCTTGGTTTGGGACTAGGCAGACTCTTGGTCTGGGACCAAGTAGGTCCTACAGGTGGTTGATCAACTTTCAGTCTGGGACTGAAGTTCAGCTTAGTACTGAGGGCCATTCTCTGAATGGAGGCACCTGGTCAGTCACCACGAATTTGATTCAGTCTAGGATTGAAGCTCAGCTTAGTTCTGAGGGGCATTCTCCAGGAGAATGGAGGCACCTCGCCAATTACTAGGAATTTGATTCGGTCTGGGACTGAAACTTAGCTTAGGGCTGAGAGCCATTCTTTAAAGAATGGAGGACCTTGGTCAGTTAACCAAGATAATGATGTGTGATGTCCTCTCTCTTAATCGGTCACTGCTAGGTTGTTTCTCAAGGGATTGGCCACCCCTTGATGATGTCACTGGCAACTAACCCGTAGGAGCAGTATTGAGGACCAAAGGATCGAACCATCCGTTATGGATCTTCCCCTTATACAGTGATGATAAAATATATGAAACAATGTACCTTGAGGGAGAGAAAAGATTAAATCCCTTGGTCTTGTTGGTTTTGTTATCACATATACATTTGCAGCTGGGCTACCATGATGCAACATGCAGATCTATCCCTTGTTCTATTCCGAGCTATTTTTCACATGGTGTTTTAGCATGGATCATTACAGCCTCAGCCATTTCAGAGCCTTGTTTAGTAGAGTTTCCTTGCCAGGACTGAGATTCATTAGTCCATTGAGATGCTTTCAGTGATGACCTAGTTGATTTGAACAGAGTAGCAGATCATATATGGTACACAGGTACAGAGGGGCCCTACCAGATGGAGACATGTATATATGGTGAGATCAGGTATATGTTTCCCTAGTTTGATTTTGCTATATGATGTATATCAAACACCTAGTCTTGTCTTGTTAGGATGTTCATGGTGACCTATGCTTAAATATATATATGTATATTGATACTTGAACTTGTGCTAAGACTAATCAAAGTGCTTAATGTTGAAGTGTGTTGCTCATGCCATACTTTGTGCAAATGTTAAACCTTAGTGCTATGTTGGTTCCATGTGTCATTTGTCCCTGTACATCTAGTTCATCCATAATTGATCCTTAACCCATGACTATAGCTTGATTAAGACTTGTTGTCCGCCGATTGCACACCAGCAGTAGAAACTTTCCGAAAGCTGTCTCCTCACTTGAGAAAGTGGAAGAGGTGTGACCTTGGGGGCAAGCACAGAGCTAGGTACTGTCACCTACTCCTAGCTCCTCCGTTTAGGCTAACTCCTAACGATGCCAAGGGGGGTAGTCCCTACAAAAGAGTTTCTATGGCTCTTAAGTTGTTTTAAGTGTTTCTAACGGTTACGGATGTGGATGGGTGTTTTTTAGGAGTTTGTTATGATGAACGAAGATTGCATATTAGATAACTGAAAAAATAAACATGAGACAAAAGAGCAATCCACATTGCTATCATAAGATTTATAAGATAAACAATATGTTAAGAACTCATGAAATAATAGCATTCAAAGATATAAACTTTGCTCAAAATATCCAATGCACAAATGGCCCAGATTATCAATAATGCATAAAAGAACGGACCAGTGCCTTGTGGAGTCAACTTATTAGAAATGCTTAAGCGTACTGAGGATGTGAGTCTCAAAATAGTGCCAATGAATGTGTATTGCGATTAATCTTGGTTTATTTTAAAGTTTTTTAATGGTCTTGTTTAAGGTTTCAACGAAAGGTTTCAAGAGACCAACCGGGAAAGTCTTCCGAGTTACTTCGTTCGAGACATGACGGCCCACCCAGTATCTCGGGCTGGTATCGCGAAGATTGACTAGCTAGCCGAGACTCTAGCCAGCGGGGGTTTCGACACCCTTACTGGGAATGACTTGGGAAACTTTCTACAATGCCGGTGCATTGGTTATGGGATAAAATTTTTAGTTGTGTTGTTATTGCAATCTTAGCAAGTCCATTCACCGTTTTGAGTACGAGCCCAACTATGAAGTCGACAGAGCATGCTAGGTGAAGGATAATCAACGAAGTAAATTAATTAAAGGGGAATGTGAGTTGCAAAATTTTATTAAAGAATTAATTAAAACCCTCCGACAGAGAGCGCTCTTGACTTTGCCTTATGAGAAGTTCAAGAGTCTTAGCTAAACTATATGCTTGATGCAAGGAAATGCAGTGGGAATGCTCTCCGATAGAGAGTGCTCTTGACTTGGGTTTCGGCAAGTTCAAGAGTCTTAAAAATTAATTAGTTAAATCACAATGAAGCAAAAGCACATGAAATAAAAGCAAAATTAGACGAACTCTCCGATAGAGAGCACTCTTGATCCACCTTATGGTGAGATTCAAGAGATTTTGGTTCTTTTTTGATTTAATCTTTTCAATGAAATAAAAATGACTAACTAGCAATTAATCAAACAAATTTTCCTTTTTTGATGACTTTTATGCATGCAAAAATAAAATCAAAGTCTAATCTACCATGAAAACAGATTGCATGAGAATAAAAAGGAAACTAGCAAGAATATGCTAAGAAATCAAATTTAATTAAACCTTTCAACAAACTGAAGCTAATTATCCCTATTCTACTTTCACCATTTTATTTATTGTAGGTATAAAGCAAAGTAAAGAAAATGAAATATGGACAATGGCGATACAGGCTTCCCCCAAATGGGGGAAGTGGGGTGTGGGAGCCTTTATTCCACTCGCTCTTTTATTAATTCTTTTACAATGCCTTTCTTTTGATGCTTTTTGCCTCTTTTCCTATCTTTGGAAGGCTTCCGGAGTGAGCTGTAGAAAGGGGAATGAAGAAGAGGGAATTATGAGTCTTTTTTGAAGCTTGAATCTTCAATTTTCCGCCAGCACTTTCGCTTGACCTGTCACAAAAGTAAAAAATCAGCGAGCCAATAATACTTAAAAGTGATGGGAAAGACAATGCAAGAATACAAATTTTTGGAAATTTTTTTTGTACTTAGAAATTTTTTGAAAACTTCTTGCATGCAAAGTACAAATCTTTTCCTAGATCTAATGAATGATAAATCCTTTCAGTGATTAGATCTAATAAAGCCTAAAGGAAGATAGATCTAAATATTGATAGTGAAAGAATGGATCTACTTTTTAAGCAATGCAAAACAAAATAAAGAAAAGGGTAACAAAGGAAGGATTTCTTGTGGATGGAACACAAGAGAGGAAGAGAAACTCCCGGCTTTCTTTTGTATGAAAAGAAGACGATCCCTGTGGGTCCTGCAATCACAAAGTGTTAAACAAAAGGGTTGCTTGAAGCTTGGGATAGATGTAGCTGAAATCACACCCTTCTTCAATCTGTGAAACCTGATAATACCAAAACTCAAATACAAAGTGAGATCAAATCATATGAAAGTATGCTAAGAGAATTAAATCAAGATCAACACTACGTATAACTAACTACTCATGTTCATCAAGATTCGAGTTTACTTTGCATAAATAATCAACTTGAAACAACAAATGATTACTCTACCGTGCCAATAGTGGCCCTCTTGAGCTTAACAAAATAATTGATCTCATTCAAAGTATTTAAAAGAAAAGGGTTAGAAACAATACCACCTCAACCATGAAATGTTTACCACATGCAAAAAGCTCATAGACCTCCAAAGTCGAAATTCTTATTAACAATTCAAAGCAAAACTTGATACAATTTCTTCAGAGTGACTCTACCACAAAAGTTTCACACAGGAGAGCTCAAAAGAGTCCCTTCTTATACAATGAGAGAAGGCTAAAACCCTAACACCACACCATGCAAGGAGGGCGCAAAACCTAACAATCTAGCCATGCTATGAGCATAAACCTAAAACAAAGAGGGTGAGAGTGAGGGGAGGCCTCCACCTAGGCAAGGCGCCCCCACTCCCAACCCTAACCAACCAACTCCATCCAATAGGAGCTCTCCACAAGCAATAGCGTGAGGATCCAAGCTTATGATGTGAAGCTAGAGGAAGAGCACATGTGAGGTGATGTAGGTAGGCGTGCTAGGTTTGGAGGAGCCTTATGCTAGGTTTGGAGGAGCCAAAACCATGAATCAAGGACCACACCTCATCTTCCAACCTCGAACATATCAACAAGCCAATAAACAAGCTCCACCTCACCAAAACGTGGGCATGACTGAAGGAGGCGAGTTTGCTAAGTGAATGAGAACTCAGTGCTCATTGATTGCTGACTGAAGAGGATTTGTGTTGAGCCCAATCATCTATAACGCTTGATGCCATGTCATTCTGCATTTCATTTCGCTCAATTTGGATTAATTTGGAGAGATTTGGATTATCTCCAAAATAATCATTTTTAATATTTAATCAATAATTTCTTTGAAACTGACTTATTTGAGAAATTATGAGTTATGCAGCTGAATGATGATCTGAAACTTGGAGTTAGCTGGCCAGATGCTCATGAATGATTTTTGGCTTAAGGTTAGAGCCTTCAAACACTGAAATCGGACCCTGGATGGCTGACTTATTACAATTTGAATTTTTCCATTTAAATTATGGAAAAATTTAATAAAAAACTTAGGAAAAATTAAAAATCCAAAATTTGATGCGTCCGGTAAATTTTTTTCGGAATTTCTTTCTGAGGGTCTTAGTGACTTAGAACATGACCATAGTCTATTCTAATAATGTCTAGTAGGTTTATACATACTCAGTTGGGCTCTAATAACCCCCAAGGCCCAGAATTCAAAATCGAGCATTCCAGCTTTGGAGGAAGCAGGAAAAAACCTCGTCGATTATTCTCAGCTATAGGCAAAGCATAATTGACAAGGGCAAAAAACTCCCTGGAATACCTTAGTTGAAATTCTACGTCTTAGGAGACCGAACCACTCAAAACACCCTACTAGCACATTTTATTACAAACCCCGCAAGGCCATGGTCATAATTACTGAAAATAAAAACTGACTAGCCAAAACTGGCTAGGCACAAAGGGCGGATCATCTGATACACTGGAACACAAACATTCATCATGTTTGTCAAATGGCGACTCTTCAGATAATCCAACTATGGTACAAATAAGTTGGTAATAAGACTTATGAGATTGAATATCACTTTCCCCATTTTGACCCCTATGCATGATAGATCCCATGTTTTCTGTGTCTCGGCTATGAGTTATCCCGAAGAGTGTCAGCTAAAACTTGAAGCAATATGTCTACCATCATTACATGCATTATGTGCTAAAAAGACTATTTGTTGAAATGCAAAGCCCTCAAACAAATGCAAAATGTGTCTTTAGACACAACTCAAGAAGGGCTGTAAAATAAACTTGTGAAAAGGCCTAATGAAAAAGCAGTGGATAAACAAATGCTAAATCTAAAGACCGCTGCCACTATTGAAATGTAACGATGAATTCCTCACGGGGCCTGTGGGTTTTGATGTGTGATGGGGCAAGGTACCACCTAAGTCGCCTGACACGAGGACACGGGACACAGGGATTCGAGTGTCCAACACGGACATGGTGACCTCTGGAATCAGGGCACGTAGGTCACGTTATATATATATATATTTTAAAAATTATATATATTAAAAATATAGACATATAGATCGAAATTTTTACAATATTCAATAGAAATCAAAATCAATGCACATTTAACATTAGTAATTACACATTTAAATCCTTCAAATCTTCTTCACCTGCACAACAAACACACTTTAGAGCCCTCTCCACACTTGCAAATGATAAAAAGGAAATGAAAAATTGATTTGAAGCAATTCTGGGCGTTTTTTCAGTGGAAAACATGTCCTGGAATCAGGACATGTTGGTGACAGCATGGGACACACGTGTCCTAATAGGGACACGCTGAAAAGTCGTGTTCGACACGCTTTGTCAGTGTGTCCATGTCAGACACGCGGACATGGGACATGCAGGCCCTTTTAGACGTGTCCGGTATCAATGAGTGATATGTGCAAAGATGGCTTAGTGCAAAGGTGTCCACATGCAGGTTCTTTTTAAATTATGAGCTTAGTCACATGGTTCGAATTCGAATTTGAGTTCGATGACCATTTGATTCGATTCGAATTCGAATTTCTCTATGAGGTTCGTTTGAGATTTGTCTTTAGATTCGAATATATATATATATATTAATTGAAATATAGTACAAACTACTAAAAATTTACATCAAACAATTTATTCGTGGAACCGGAAATGCACAACAAAATCACAGGTTTGTGACTGGAATTGCACTTGTAGATTCTGGTTTGTAACTCAAACAATGAGTTGGTGATTGAGCAGAAGTGATTTGTGAACATTGAGATGGAAACTCATGGAGTCATGAGCTCTAATCCCTAGCATGAGGGTTTCTTTGCTAAGTAGTGACAAGCAGAGAGGAAAAACTTTGCACATAGGTTGGGAGTCGAGACTAGGGTAAGTAGACCGTAGCGTGTTAGGACTAAGGTTTAGGTGAAAAAACCAACCCCAAATTTTTTATTATTTTTTGATTAAATTAGCCTTCAGATTCGAACCAGCTTGAGATTCGGCAAAATTCGAACCCGAAGGTTCAAATTCGCCGAATCTTGTGACTTAGATTACGAGTTAAACGAACTTGTATTTAGAGAGAAAAACGAGTGTAAATTCCCTATAAGACCTAACGTCCTTCCTCTCAAATGTAACTGGGCCTCCCAAAAGCAGAATTGTTGGTGATAATGGAATCCACACAACAACTGACTAGTGGAGGTAATAAAGAGCCAGTTAGCGATGGGGCCAATGTTTCAATCAAAGAGACTTGGCAACACCTCCCAACGATAATAGTTGACTTCATGAGTCACTTGCACTCACAAATGCTCACTGGGGATGCCCTATGGTTTGGACACTAAGTTTACCTTGCGTCAAGTGTGGATCAACTGTTGGGCCTAGACGATATAGTGTCATCTCCCTACAACGAGTTGAGTGAATTGTAGTGGAGAGTAAGGCAACTATACCTCGGCTTTTACCTCCTTGGTCAAGGTACACTTGTGATCCAAGATTTCTTTGAACACTTGCTTATAATAGGATTTGATAGCAACCTAAAAGACAACAATGCTATGTTTCACAAATGCCTAATGAAAGTAGATTGGTGGGCATTGTTTGGACGCCTAGCCCAATCAATCCTACCAAACTAAACTATTGTTTTGTGATCTCTCGTGGAGGTTTTTAGTTGGCTAGCATTTACAATGGTTGATTTTATGGGTGTTGATTGGATTAAGGTGTGTAAGGGAGGTATTTCACAATTCCCTTCCTTTCTGATTCACAAAGAACGTATGGAATGCAAGGTGAAAAGCATACTCATATTGAAAGAGTCTTTAGGTCCCTTATTTGTGCAAGTGGGCAATCACATGTGATGTAAACAAATTATATGGTTGCAATTAACTAAAGTGCTCAAAACAAAATAAAATGGAGATTGTAACTTGCGCTGTAAAGATACTAATGATGCTTGCAAAAAGAAACAAAATGCTAAGTGTGCAATGGAGGTATTTCACACTTCACTCTTGTTTTTTATTCATCAAGATCGTATGAAATGCGAGGTGAAGAGGATACCTTGGGAGATGAGAGGTTTTAGGTCCTTGCTTTTATGCAAAAAGTGGATTCTACACTAATTTAACTAAAGATGCTAAATATGCAAGGAATGGAAACTTTTGAATACTAGTGACATCAATGGGGCCTGTTGAAAGTGTTAAGGATAGTTACCTAAGTAGATTTCGAGGGATGACCCCTTTACTTCCTAATCGTAATGTAGATGGGCTAATTGTTGAAGAAACAAGTAACTATTGCAAGTTAACTTAATCCTGTTTATTAGTGAGCAACAATTGGGTTGCATATTTGTTGCTAAAAACACGTAAAAAACAAATAAATACAACAACGCGGGAAAACAATTAACAGACGCACTGTCACACGGTTACATTGCAAGAAGGTCACACTGTCATGAGAAAGAAATTTGCGTGGGTGAGGGTTTGTTTATATGCGCGGGCCGTGTGACCGTCGAAGGGATATCCACGTTGTTAGTGCGGCTGATACGTCCAGAGCCGCGCATAGGATTAAATGGTTGAAACGACCTCTTGGGGGCTAAATTCCTGGGATGAAAGGGATGGCCCTCTTCACTTGCAAAGCATACAAACCAGATATTAGCCACTTTACAAATAACAACCTAATGAAAGAAAAATGAACTAAAATGAGTCGCCATAAATACAATTGTGAAAATATTATAGAAGAGTGCTTTCTTCCCACTTGATTAGGGGCAAGGCCTTGTAAGCTACAAAAGGCCTCTATATTAGGTGCCCCTTAGAATGAAGCCAAAGAAATAAGAACAAAATTAAACAAAATGCGAGATGGGGTAAGAAATGCAAACTCCAACGACCAATAGATGTCAAGCCACTTCTTATATTGCCCAATGGTCCAACATATACAACACCAAATGGAGGCAAACAATCCTCTTAAGGGAGGTGTATTTAGTCCACACTAGATGTCAAGTGGTTTGAAGAACAAATGAGGAGAACACTTGCTCCTTTGAGGAAGGAGGCAAGAGAGCTTGGTGAATGCTAGACAAGAGGGAAATGGTGAGCTATAAGGGACCTCAAGCACAAATCTAACAACATAACCTTGCTCTAAAATTCTTTTACAATTAGCATGCCCATGGCTTTCTTTTATAGGCCAAGAGGTGGCCAAGAAATAACAAGATCCCAATGTGAACCCAATGATCCATGATGTGGCTACAAAGTACACAAGAGAGGTTATTTAAGGCAACCAAGTGCGTGAAGAGCCAAAATTCGAATTCTTTGAGTAAATGGAGCTTTCATGAACCTTTAATGTGTCGTTGGTGGTTGAGATCCCGCCGTTTTTGTCAGTCACGCGAGTATCGAAGGAACATCCACATTGCCGTGCGGGCGTTGAATTAGTGAGATGCATTGCCGTGTGTATAAACAGACCATAACCTGTGTGGTTATGTCTTTTGACTGCCTTGGGGCATTTTTGGACTCAGGCTGCTCTTAGGGTTTGTGAAGGTGTCTACGGTTGGATGCATGTTGTATGTTGATAATGCTTTACCATGCAAATTGCGAAAATGTCCCATGTGTGTGAGATTTTCGTGATAGCATCTATTCTAACAAACTGCCATGTGGATTGGAGCTCAACAGAATCACAGATCATTAGAATTTATCACTCACAAGGGTTAATTTCCAAGAAATGGGGCTGGCGGAAAGATTGACTGTAGAAGACCAAAAATCACTACCATGGTCATTTGGCAAAAGGGAAAGACCAAGAGAAATGCTTAAGGGACACGGGCTTATTGTACTAGAGGCATTTGGGGTGAAGAATACCCAGGTAGATAAGGTGACGACCAATAGCTGGGATGCACGAAATTAGGGACCAGGAAAAGAAGGCTTTCTTGGGCTCAACTAGAGATTTCTAGAAGTTCTTTAACAGGAAGGCCAAGTAGTTTGCTGTAATTTCAAACACCAAAGTTTATTTAGTCAAGCATCCAGTGGACTCATAGATGTCTTCCAAATAACCCCCAATATCCATTGGTGGGTTTCTGTTTATGAAATGTCTTCAAAACATTGCATTTCTATTCTCTCCACCACTTGTTTGGTGGTCTAACACCCAACTTGAATAGTAAAGTCAAGAATCAATTCTTTGACTCAATCCAATGCCAATATATCTGCATTATTGAGCTTGACTCTATGTTTCAAATTGGGTGAAGGGATCTTGTCTTTGGTGCTAACTCGCTTGAACAACCTCAAGGCTGAGATCCACGGCATTTCATCCAGGGGCCTTTTATCTAACACCAGCACTGAAGATGACCAAATAGAGTGTCGGTTAAACGCTAAGCCTGCTCAAAAGTTGTCTACCTTCCATATTAGTGGGGATTTAATTGCTTCCCATGCCTTTACAATACTCTGAGCAGCAAAGATACCTTTAATTTTACTTTGGTAGGGGGTGATGATGAGGTCCTGCATGACACATCCCTTGCTAGAATTGATTTTATTTTTTACAAATCCCCATCATCTTCTTTACAGGGGCCGAGACTGTGGCTTTGTGTTCATCTCTCTTTGCAGATCAGAGTACAGGTTCACAATGTTGAGCTGGACATAGCCTGTCTTCCAAGCTTCTGGATTATTGGGGAAAGCCTCCACTATACCGTGAACAGTGAGGCCCTGCAGATTCTTCGGTCTCTTTGGCATGTTCTCAACAACAACAGGGGATTGAAAACCAACCTTGATACAAAAGAAGGCCTAATTATGAAGGAGTGCTGTGAGTGACGATACAGTTGGCTTTGAATCCCTCCTCCTAGGCCTTTGAAAAAAAAAGTTCCCATGTTGGTCTGGCTGTCTCAGAAGCCAACACCTTCAAGTTGCAACAGGAGAATGATAGTTGTGAAGTTGAGGTGCCAGAAACTGAACAGCTGATTGGAGGACAGGGAGGGCAGCACAATAATGAGAAGGATGATCTTCTTGCCACCAGACTGATCTCTTCAGGAGCATCATATTTAACCTTTATAATTTGTTGATATTTTCTATGATCAGTGTATTTGTCAGGATGGCATCATTAAATTCCAGACTCTGGGACTTTTATATTCGTGCCATGTGGTGCTATAATATTTTTTCCTAGTTATGGTAAGTGGTTCGGGAGGATTTGTGGCATTTATTATCCTCAAGACTAGTGCTACCGTAGTCTGCCCTAGCAGCAGATAAATACAGGTTGATTGCCAAATGGAGAAGTATATCCTTTATCCAAAATGACCCTGAAAGTTTCAGTCTTGCCAGAATCCAGTCAAGTAAATAATCCAAATCTAGGATAGTTGCAGGTTGTTAATGGAATTTTGGAGGTTCTGGGTCAATTCAAAGACCCTCGAAACCTTTAAGGGCATGGAAAAACTATGTCCCTGGCACTTTGATCCATCAGACTATGCCTGGCACTCAATTTTCTGCAGGATTTATTGCCTGAAGTTTGACTGCCATGCAGGCCGGCAGTCAAACTGTGTGATAAATGCAGGCATGTGGTCAAATTTTGCCAAAAATGTAGGTTGGTGTTCAAACTGCACTGTGAACGTGAGATGACCCAAAAGATGTATACAATCCATCAAAAAGCCTCCATAGCTTACCACCCCTGGTTGAAGGATAACTGACTGACTCATCTTGAAGGGATGGAATAATGTACCCTAAGCTGGGCTGTAACAATTTACATTACCAGTTAAGTTTGAGCCAGCGAGAATCAAAATTATTAACAGTGCATAGTTGTTATCTGAATTGTTGTTTCCATTCATTGTCCTTTAAACGTATGCATTGGTATTAGTTTCCTTGTTTTCCCTATATAAAACTTTTGGCCATGCTTCATATCTGATTAATCATAATTATTAATTTATGTGCCATATTCTTTGGATATGGTTTGCCAAATACACGGTTAAGAATAAGATGGAGGGCTTCTGTTCTTAAATCAGTTGCAGTGTAAGTGTTCATTCTGTCTAAAAGCTAACATACAGGAACAATCAAGAAAAATCATCACTATTCTTTGCTAGATTGTCTTTGCGAAGACCCCACTGAAATCCTTACAGATATCTGTCTAAAGAGAATTTAGTATTTTGTCGTAATTATTGGATACTATCTCTATATCATAATTATCCATGTGGTGGCAGGGGTGGTGCAATCAAGTTTCTTGGTACAAAGCGACACCATGAAAAGTGGCTGCAGGATACAGAAGACTTAGTTGTAATAGGATGCTTTGCTATGACTGAGCTTGGACATGGCAGTAATGTATTCCCTGAGCACTCAGATCAGTTTATTTGAGTTTAAGTTATTTCACACACTGGTTACATCTTTAGAGGTATTCTTGAACACTGACCGTTATTGTTGCACAGGTCCGGGGAATCGAAACAATCACCACCTATGATCCCTCCACTCAAGAATTCGTGATCACTACACCTTGTGAATCTGCTCAAAAGTACTGGATCGGAGGGGCTGCAATTGTAAGCATTCTGTTTCTGGTTCATTAATATCAATTATAATTTATTTGACATATTCAATTGAGTCATTTTTGTTTTGTTTTTGATGGCTTTATTTGTGTAGCATGCCACCCATACTGTAGTTTTCTCCCAGCTTATTATCAATGGAAAGAATGAAGGTGTGCATGCATTCATTGCACAAATACGAGATAAATATGGGAAGATATGTTCAGGTGTACGAATTGCTGACTGTGGTCACAAAATTGGCTTAAATGGAGTCGATAATGGACGAATTTGGTATAGAATTTTCAGCAGTATTCAATCTTAGGATTTAGCAAGGAACTAAAAAGAACTGAATTTTTGGTCTGCTTGAACAGAATCGCTGAATTTATTTCTTGATAATGTTATTTATTAAGAAGCAAATACCAATTTCATATAAACTTCTTGTAGGTTTGACAAAGTGCGTATTCCACGTGAAAATCTCTTGAACTCTGTTGCTGATGTGTCTGCAAATGGCAAGTATCATAGTCGAATAGATGATCCTGATCAGGTGAGTTTGAGTGCCAAACTGTAACCTTACAAAAGTCACGATTTGAATCTTCATATATATATGCAAATGTAATGTTTAGAACCACCTTGTATTTAGAACTTTTCTTCTCATGTCATGATGTGTTACGCAACTGTGCTGAATTTTGATTTTGATGATGAGCTGTTAAATCCAAATGCTCTATCTAGATTATATTCTATTATAACCCGTTTCAAATGGGTACTGATTTTTATTTATTGTCTATTCAGAGGTTTGCAGCTTTTATGGCCCCTTTAACATCTGGTCGTGTGACCATTGCTGTTAGTGCTGTATATGAATCCAAGGTAAGATCCAAAGCAAATTTTAATTTGCAGCTTTTACTTCTTTCTGCAAAATGTTCTATCAAATCAATATGTTAAAAAAGTACTATTCTTTGGGCTTGCTTCTGGTGTTCTTGCAGATTGGATTAGCAACTGCAATCCGATATTCATTGACAAGACGTGCTTTTCATCTCTATCCTAATGAGCCAGAAGTATTGTTGCTTGACTACCCAGCCCATCAACGTCGTTTGCTTCCGTTGCTTGCCAAAACGTAGGTTCACCTCATGCTGTAAGACGTTTAGTAGTTGATACTGAATTCTTTAATTAAAGAAGAGATTGATGGATTTAAGATGGCATTGATCATAGTTCACCACTCTTTCCAAAATATGGTTATTTGAATTCCGTGGTAAATAATAAAGTTTGCTGTGTCACAAATTTGCAACTAATATTGATAACATTTGTAAATATTTATATGCTCTTTATCTGGGAAAAAAGAGCTTATCATGATCTGAAATAATAAATTAACCTAGATAACAATGGCAATTTGTTATTATGAAATTGTGAATACATGCATCAATGAAGTAGTCCTTGAAATGACTTCTGAAGGGCTTACTTATCGAAAAGGCAGGAAGAGTTTTTTATGGGGTATTGTAAAGGTTTCTGTTTGTGCAGATTTGCTATAAGTTGTGCAGCAAATGATCTTAAGAGGATATATTGGAAAAGAACTCCTTCAGACAGCAAGACTATTCATGTTTTTTCTAGTGGATACAAGGCTATGTTCACATGGCATAACATGAAGACATTACAGGTCACTAAAAGAGAATAGCTGTCAATTTTGATTATCATCATATGATTGATTGACATCCTTTTGGATTTTCTCTGTATCTTGTCACTGTTTTTTCCCATTTATAGTATATAACTTCGAGTGTCTTTGGAATGGGGTGGTCCTATATGTAATCTTTTGTTCCCTTTTCTGAAAGACTGCAATTAGTCTTACATTGACGGTCATAAGTATTTGAGATGCAGGAGTGCCGTGAAGCATGTGGTGGGCAGGGTTTGAAAACAGAGAACCGCATAGGTCACCTGAAAGGTGAATATGATGTGCAATCGACATTTGAAGGAGACAACAATGTACTCATGCAACAGGTATCAAGATTGGCAAATATATGACATGTTATAATTTTAAAAGTTTGCTTCTGGTTGATGATACTGTCACTAAGAGCACATCATGCCAGATGCTTGGAGATTAATGGTTTTCACGTGCTATTCACAAAAGACTCTTACTTACCCTATTAAGAATTTTCTGGGAATGATAGGCAGAGGTACCCTAAAATAGCCAGGCGCCATCTTAAATCTAAGTTGCATGAAAATGGATCCAGATATGACACAGATCCACTGGAATTTTTGAAATGTCAAGATCAAGATACAGGGAAATGACATAAAAAAACGATGAACCAGAAACATAGAAAATTAAAATTCCGAATATATTTTACTTCAAATCACTCTAGACAAATTCAGAAATGAAGACTGCTATGAGAAACTTAGATTTGTAGGATGGGAAAAAGTTAGGCTTTTTATGGCCTTGTGGTTTGTTGCATTATTTTTTATGTTATGTTTTCTTAATGCGTTTTTAACAAAAATAATTTTTTTGGAGGATAACCAACTTGACGTTTCCAGCAAGCCAAAACAGTTTGCAAACAGATCCTCAGTGCTTTCAAATTGAAAACGTATCCACAATGGATCTGGATTTGGATCTGTGGAAATGTGATCCTTGATTCTCAATAGCTGGATCCGGTAACATTGTATTAAATGGCCAGAGCTAAGGAAGTACAGAGTAGCCTGACATGACTAGGATGATGCTATGTGCATTATATCTTGAGAAAACGAGTATTATAGTAGTTACTCATCCATGCACATATTCATTCATATCCATTTAAATATCCTCTGGTTGAATTGGTCCTATATTTCATTTATTCTTGTGAGGGACCTTCCCAGGCCAACATTTGATAACCTTTTATGGTCTTTAAAATTATTTTAAGAAATTTGAAGAGTTCTTCTTGCAAGAGAATTTTTTACATTTTACCTCAGTGACACTCTTCCAAGTTCCAACCACCCTTGTCGCGACAAACTTCTTACTTCTCTTGGAAAAAAAGGCCTGGTAAGGCACTTGTTTGTTTCTTAATTTTCCAGCAGAATTACCTTCATATGGCAATTTCATTTGGACAAAACACTTGATTATGGCACAAATTAACTTCAGCAGTCTTCAGCGTTTACATAGCTATTTCTGCATAGTTTCCCTTACAAAGAGGTTGAGACAATCAAAACATCTGAATTGTTCCTTTCTAAACTCAATTTACTGGGATAAACATATTTAGGGCATATACTAGAACTTGTGCACTAACAGAGCTCATTCTTTTCTGCTCAGGTGAGTAAAGCACTATTTTCAGAATATTCTGCTGCTCATAAGAAGAAAAAACCATTAAGGGGTTTGGGCCTAGAGCACATGAATAATAATCCACCTGTAATTCCAGCAAAACTTGATTCATCTACATTGCGAAATATTGAGTTCCAAGTGAGTCTTTCTTCTTTTAGCATCTTTTGCTTTCGCTTTTAAGTTTTGATTAATATTTTCGTACTGTAAATGTAATTTTCTGCATGTTGGAACTTGGATATTTTGGTTCTGCGATATGTCAAATTAGGACTTATAAGTGTACTTGTAAGGAGTGCAGATGGATATATTCCATTTGAGGGAGCGTGATTTATTGGAACGTTTAGCAACAGAAATATCTCAACGTGTTTCTCAAGGCACAAAGACGGCAGTTGCTTTCACCATGGTATGTGATTTCTGCTAATTGTAAAAATGAACTGACATTTCTGTTATTTGTGCTGTATCCAATGAAAATGGAATATTTGATGATTAGAGCCATGAATTGGCGGAGGATTTGGGGAGAGCTTTCTCTGAACGAGCAGTATTGGATTCTTTCTTCTCGGCTGAGACAAAACTTGCTGCTGGTTCTATGAAGGTGTGTTGAACTGAAATTTAACTCAATATTTAAAAGAGGCCTTTCCTTTGATTAGGTTAGGCCAATCTCGTTTCAATGAGTGTGAAAGTCATAAAATTGTCTTCACCTTATCATCTTTCATCTTATTGCTTTTCATATATGACACTTTTGCCTCTGTATTTTGGTTTATAGGATATTCTAGGACTTTTGAGGACCATTTATGCATTGATCACTGTCGAAGAAGATATTTCATTCCTCAGGTACAGTAATAAAGCAGAACAATTACTGAGATTTTTGTTTTTTATTTTTAATATTTTGTGCCCTTCTTATAGGTTCTTTTTATTTCTCAAGTTCCTTTGGAAATCACAAAATTTAGTGTTCGAAGGCTTGTTAACTTCATTCTTTCTCTGATTTATTCACATGTCAAACTTTTAGGCTTTTGTTAGCAGTGATCAGATCTGTGAAACTTTTTAATTTTGTCAGTGCTATTATTAACTGCAATTGATAATGTGTGCATCTTTGACGAGCCAATCACAGGTATGGATATTTATCACCACAACAATCGCAAATGATCCGGAAAGAAATTGCAAAGTTGTGTAATGAACTGCGACCGCATGCTCTGTCTCTGGTTGATTCCTTTGGAATTCCTCAGCCATATCTTAGTCCAATTGCATTTGACTGGATTGATGCAAATTCATGGGCAGCAGTTCATCAGTAGTTGAGCTTGTTTTACTGCAACAAAGTAGTTCTATTCTCTTAAAGAATTTTCATTTTATATAAAGTTTATTTAAAATACCAGTATGGACTGTTGGGACTTTGAAGAATGATAGTTTGGAGTTGGATCTATAGGTAGTTTAATGTCTGAAGGTAGAAATATTCAGTGTTCTTGCATTAAGAACGAAGTTTCCTTTCTGTAGGCTCCAATGTAACTATATTATTGTGATTCTGGATACTATTTGTAGGCCTCCATAATTAGTGGGAAAATGGTGAAGCTTGTGTAATCACTAATTGATTGAAATAAAGCAAAGCAAATTGCAAGGCAAATATTTTGGAGTCCCTGTAAAGTAATTACACCATTTGTGTTCTCACTATAATACAGCATCTTATTATAACATTTCTGTTACGTATTTTACTGAATTATTTGAATATTTCCACTCCAAATCTATTTTGCTTCATATAAAATGTAATGCAAATTTCATCTCATATATTCGCCATAAATTTCTATATTGCCTCGCGAGACTCTTTAAGAGTAAGACTTTTCATTCTTTTTGTTTGTCCTCTCTATTTCCTTCTTTAGTATGGGGAGGTTTTGTAGAATCTGAAATGTTCATTGTTGTCAAGCTTCCAAACCTTCCACTTAGGAGTTTGGTCAGGCTTTATTGAAGTTGCCACTAACAACATTTCCTAATTGTCGGAAGTGGGCTCACATTTGGACATGCAAAAATCTTATGCTCACTAATGTGCTTATGTTCTATTAAATACAACTAAAGAAGAAACTATCAATATATACTCATACAAAATAGAAACTATCACATTTTGAAATTCTAAAATCATATAAACAGAGCACAGAATATAGGTCATAAAAGAGCTCTTGCTGAAAAATCCTCCGCCAGTAAAATTTAGTGTACCAGATCTCATCCAATCAATAGAAAATCTTGGAAGGATGACATTGCACTCCACCTTAGTATTTACTATATCTTTTGTATTATGTGAAATTAAAGTTAGTAGACACTAATGTTAATGGTATATATATATATATATATATATATATATATATATAAATCAGTGGCTAGGTGGTTATGTCATTATGACCAAGACATGCTGCTCTAAAATAATGTGATGATGGATGATTAACTCAAGACAGGTATATGATGGGGTAGGCATTTCTTGTGGCATTAATAAATAATGATGTTTTTTTTTTACATTAATGTGTATGTTATTTTCGGATGCATCAATATAACATGCTACATAGACAGTCCTACATTGAAAAAGCTTCTCTCAAAAGCGTTACATAAATTTGAAAAGTTAATTTGCAGAACTCTCAATATCCAATGAAGAAATATGTTATGTAATTCAACAAGGAAGATAAAATAGTGATATAACCACAACCATGGAAAGATATGTTCAGTAATAAAATTCTCCAGTGAGCCACTAATAAGCAAAGGAGGACTGTTTTCATTGAATTGTTGTTATAGCTAATAAGCACACATTGCCCACTAATTTTTGTTTCCTTGCTACACTACCAAGGAAGCGAGTTATTACTAGATCATGTAATGATTTTAGTAAATGGTATTAGTGTTTGAGTCCTGCAATTGTCATAACAACTTTTATGTTCAAGTACTCTCCCATGCCAGAATTAAGGTTTAGAAAACACGGGTTTGTGGCTACTTCTTAGTCTTGAGTTATCCTTGGAGCTTTGTTTTATATTTTGTTTCTAGTGTTATGTCCCAAACCTACATTTCAAGGGGCAAAGTCTTAAAACACAAGTGCAACACTAGGGAAACTCAGAGGGGCTACCCATTGTCATTGTAGCAAGATATACTTTACATTTCAATGGATGATGAGTTGCTAAGACTAGTCCCAATCCAAGAGTTTTGAAGTCAAGGAATTAAAACAAAGAGGGCTTGGAGTAATATGATGAAGACATAGTCAAGCCACACATTGATGTGCCATGGCTAGTCCAAAGGAGATAATATCATTGCCAACTTTCAGATTTGAAAAATTGTTCCTTCTTTCTTGATACGCTTCTTGGATGTGTACAAGTTTCTTGAAGGTGACCTATTTGAATGCTGTATTTTCATAATCTAGACTTTGATTGAATTTGCAGTTTCCATGTTTCAATAACATTTTGTTTGGAAGACCTTTACTGGGGTCAATCTCTAGTAACACGGCATGGTGCCCAAAAGGAATAGGCATCCGTGGGAGTTGTACCAGATCAACATTTTGGATACCACCATAGTAGCGGGATCAAACCTCGGAAACCATGTAGTTATAGAGATCCATGCTCTTCCCCAAAACGAAGGCCCCTCATCAAATATTTCTTGTAATCATCTCGAGAATAGAACTGTACTAGAAAGAAACCTTCAGAGTGCAAAATGTTCTCACAATTTTTGGTCTAACTAGAATATATCAACTGGTGTAGATATTCTGATCATGGCCACGAACCATTAAATCTACAAATGCTTACTTTAGATTTACATGTTGAGAAAAACTCATTTACCTCTGAGTTCTTGACCTCCAAAGGTGGCACCTCATCCAATTTCTCAACAATATGCGGATTTGATAAAACTAACATTTGTGCAAATAAGGAGATGTCTTGGTCAAGAACAACAGGAAAGCACCTATTCATGGTTAGGTTGTTCCTTGATTGGGTATGAACTTTATATATGCTATTACACGTTTCTTTATATATGTTATTATGCTTTTCAATATAGGAAACCGGGTTTGCCTTTACCTTTTGGGGCTCTTATCTGGAAGTCACCGAAGCCAGTGAACCCAGACCTTATACAATTAAAACAAATCATTCCCCAACATGTATGAAATCCAAACATATCATTCTCCCAATTGCACACTTATAAAAAATCAAAATAGAGGAAGCAAATAACCTAGAACCCATTGCACCCCACGTAATTCCAAGACCAAATATGTGGTAGAGTTCTTATAAATGTTGTAATTAGATAGAGTGAGTACATCCTTCGATGGCTTACCCACAGAATAATAACCACAAATCCATTGGGATCCCCAATTTGTCCCAAAGTTTCTACTAGAGGAGAACAACGTGATCATAATCTTTTGCCAACAAAGAAAAGGATTTCCACTCAATATTTCTCACAAAAATAGGTATTCTTTCCCACAACACTTACCCATGTTAGAGGAAAGAGTCCGGCTTGGAGGAGCTCCATAATATGCTTGAAATGTTTATTTATACTCCACAGAGATTAATATGTTCTTAGAATAGACTAACACATAAATAGTAGACCCACGTTTAAGTATGGTAGAGTTGAATACAAAAGTATGAGATTTGCTCACAATTATACCAAGTATGGGAATGGTAAAGTTATAGTTGGGCTTTGTGAGTGGGCACATTCCCATTTTTTTGCTTCTCTTCCTATGTGTGGAGTTGATCAAGAAAATGAAAGCTCCTATAGCAAAATCCCACTTTTGTAAGAGGGTGTTTGTCATTGGTAAACCATATTGTTGGAGAAGTATGTTGATTGTCTCCTTGAGCATTGCTTTGTAGTCTCCATAAGACTTTGTTTGGGGATCTAAGCATGAATTTGGTAGGCCAAAACACACTTTAGGTAGAGGCTTGAGATTCTCGGAGAGTTCCATAGAGATTTTACATCCAAATTAAGAAGTAATCCCTGGTGGATACAGAGTAAATAGCCTTCCTTGCTTCTTCCTTTCTTCTCTTGAAAGTTGTTAGTGTCTGAATGAATTAGCGATGAGCTCTTTGTAGGATGCCTAGATGACGTGGGTGTCCATGACAATTCAATCATACTTTTCTTTGAATGAATCTCTCTATATAGAGTTTAGCTCACCTCCCCACAATAAAACATGATTTGCATCTCCTAGATCTACCATTGCTTTAATAAAAAAAATTTAAAATATGCATGTCAATTTTACATTAATAATGTACTCCAAGGGATACTAATAAAATATGCATGATAACTCCTAGATCCACACTATAGGAAATGATAAACCATTAAAATCTTCTTTGAAAGCTAAGTTCCTTGTATTAAGATGTTCAAAAGGCTTATGTTCTCACTTGCTCCCTAGTGATCCCCAAGGCTAACAAAATATTGAATGTTTCTTAGATCCATAACCCAAAATCCTCCTAAAGAGAAGGACACTTATGATCTTTGACCATATCTTTGTTAACATGCATAGGATGCCTCATTGAGGTGGATAGCCTTCTTTCTTGGTGTATGTGACTTTATCACCATATCTTTATCAATATCCATCCCCTTAAAACTTTGACTTGGATAAATATCATCCCCTTAAAACTTTGACTTTGATAAATATCCATCGCCTTGAAACTTTGACTTTGAAATGTGTGCTGGCTGTTGGATGCTAGCAAAAATCCTTAGAATAAAGCTCTTCATGGGATATGTGGAAGAATGGTTATAACCGCCCTCAACAATCGGATAGTCATCAAGGAATTTGCAATATGAGGTTAGATCTAGAACACATTACGATGCCTAACTCCCAAAGTGGGATGCTCTTCATCTTCTTTTGACCATGTCAATGAGGGTGTTTTCTTCAAGGTCCATCTAATTCTTTGAATTATGCTTAAGTGTGGAATAACTTATTTTCACATCTTTTAGAAAGGTTTTTATATTGTAGCACAAATTTTAGGTGCATCCAACTTAGTGAGGGGGATTTGTGTAAGTCATGTGAAAAGGGTAGTGTAAAATCTTTTATATGCATTGGATACCTATATTGATAGAGGAATTTCCTACATTTGTGGTTGTTGTTGATCTCTAGGTTGGATGTTGTGTAATGTCCTCTTCCTTTTAGGCCTTGAGGCCTAAAATCGCTAACCTATGTGATTCCTGGGGTTCGAGCGGTTACTGATAGCTAGGGAATCAGATCAGGACTGATGCCATCCATAGAAGATCTAGGGCATCCTCACTTGGTCAAGAAGGGCCACCTGGGCCAAAGGCCACCTTCATGCATGCCATTTGAAGCATTATTTAATGATGCATGCACTTTTTAGGTCTCCATCCGCATGCATGCAAGTCAACGGCAAATTAGAAGATAAAGTGACCTAATTAGGTCAAAGATTAGGTTTTGCGCAGTTGAACTTTATAAATAGAGGATAAAGCAAGAGGAGACCTCACTTATGATTATTATTATTTTGGGAGCTCTTGGATAGCAGCGCAGCGTGCAGCACAGCAGTTGGGGTTGGAGACAGAGTCTTCAGCTAACAGGATTTCGGCAGTGAAACATTTGTCCTAGTATTATTTCGGGTAAGCCATACTGGTTCACCACTTGTTCTTCATTTTTTCATCAGTTATATAGCACAGGGTATAGATCGTGGCAGGGCACGTGTGCAGCCGTAAGGGGGGGTTTTCAGCCAGAAATCCCTAATCAGCTGTGGGACCTCCAGATCTCAGTTTCCTTTCGAAACTCAGGCACCAGTCTCATCATCAGCTACATACTTCGGTACTCCGTGATTATCAACTCCATCTGAGCTCATCCGAAGCAGTTATCAGCAGTTCCAGACTCCCAGGGGCGTGAGCAGCTGCCTCACTGAACCTAGACGCTATCCTGCTTAGAGGTGTCAGAACTTCTGCATCCACTGGCCAATCTCTACGGCACAGCAAGGCTATCAGCCCTGCAAAACGGCAGATCCATCGGACCCCTCCTTCCTTGAGGGCGTCACCTTTTTCTCTGATTGGGCGTCTTGCTGCTGGGGCATTCACCGGAGGCAGGAGAGATCAGTTCCTCTCCGATCCAGTTCTTAGTACTTGCAGACTTTATCCGAAGCAGTCTAGCCAGTTATTAGTGGTAAGTGTGCATTCTATCTCACAAATCCTAACCCTAATTTTTCCTATAAAATAGGGATTTTTGCATGGCAGTTTCAATGCCCAGTTGTATCAGCATAATTGTTTAGAAATAGAAAATATCGGGATTTGGGATATTACAGTGGTATCAGAGCTATTTTATTGGCCAGCTGTGGGCTTAAGAGATGAAAAGTAGATGAATACAGAAGGAGATCCTTTTGTAACCTATAGGAGGAGGAAGAGTAGATACACAGAAGAATTTGAAGATATCCAGCTAGAGGATACCAATTCAGACATGGAACAGACAGGTATACATTCGGATAGGGGAAAAGGAATGGGAGAAGAGGAGGATCGGATGGAGTTTCGCAGCGTGGTCTCTGCATTGCAAGACTTAGCCAAAGGACAAAAAGAAGTCCTCAATGCAATCAACAGACTGTCAACGAAACCGGAACCAGGTATCAGCAGTACACCCCCCTCACCGGTAGAGCAGGGATCTTCCAGCGGCAGTGGAAAGATGGTGTACACCAACATCCAGAACACTCCCCACATATACAACAGACCTACTATCAGGCCTACCATGCCTCACTTCTTGGCAGATACAGTAGGGGGCCCGGTCATGCAGGTAGAGCCCAGCGAGCCTTTTGGGGCTTATTTGTAGGAGTACAGGGACTTAGAGGATGAGTTTCATGCTGCTATGTCTTTCTCAGACTTCTGCAACATGAAGAGTAGGAACAGGCCCAGGAATTTCAACAAGGGTTTCAATCACAACTATGAGCTGCAGAAGACCTTGGGCAGGTTAACCATCCCAAACTTTGATGGGACTCGCGGAGGATCAGCGAGAACATGGGTCCAAAAGTTGGATACCTATTTCCAACTCAACCCCATGATAGAGACAGACGCCATTAAGTTGGCTACACTTCACTTGGACGGAGAAGCTCACGAATGGTGGTACCACGGACTGGTGACATTGGGTCACAACACCATACATTCTTACGGTGAGTTCACTCAGAAACTCATGGAGAGGTTTGACAGGAAAGATCCAGAGATCCATTTCAGGGAGTTGGTTCAACTCAAGCAGACTGGTAGCGTAGAATCTTTCATTTCAGAGTTTCAGAGGTTAGCCGTTATGGTAACAGATGTGTCAGAGAGCAGATTGACTATGTTATTCACTGAGGCCCTCACAGAGCCACTACGGGGATGGGTGAAAGCCTACAAACCCCTCACTCTGCAGGATGCTATTAGCCGGGAAAGGGATCTTCAGGATTCAGTCCCTAAAAACAAATTCCCTCTGAAAACCAATTTTCCTGTTAGGGACAAGGACAGGAAACCTTTCCAGCAGGATGTGCCCAAGAAAACCTGGTTAGATGAGGACACCAGGAAATATTTGAGAAGAAAGAAGCTGTGCTTCACCTGCCAGGAACCATGGGTACCAAGACACAGGTGCGCAGGGAAGGCGAAGGCCCACTACATTGAGGTGTATTCAGACAGTGATGAAGACGACGATGAGCAGGAGGCCACAGAAGAGGAATCACACCAAGGGGATACACCAGAGGGAGTCATTGCTACATTGTCTGGGGTACCGAGATTCCATACTCTCAGGGTCAGGGGAGTAGTGCAGGGTCATAGAGTAGGAGTACTGATTGATGGGGGAGCCACCCACAATTTCATTGACTCCGCTTGGGTAGCCAAGAGAGGTATTCAGACCGAGAAGTTCGAGGGATTCACTGTAGCAGTAGCCGAGAACTCCAGCATGGAGTGCAACTACTGGATCCCAAAACTAAATGTTGCCTTGGGTAACTATCAGATGACAGACTCTTTCTATGTAGTGGATGTAGCGGATACTCATGTGGTATTGGGTGTTCAGTGGCTTTACTCTATAGGGAAATACACTACAGACTACAGGGCAATGGAAATGGAGTTTCAAGGGCCAGATGGTAAACGGGTAGTTTTGAGGGGCATGAACACTTATCCCCCAAAACCGGTCTCGTCATAGAGAATGGAGGTAGTGCTTCGACAAGATGATATAGAATGGGTTGCAGAATGTTTTGTCACCTTCAGGAAACCCCCAGAGACCAGCTCACAACACCCCAGTGACATTCAAGCCTTGCTACAGAAACACGAAAAGGTTTTTCGGGACCTTCCGTCAGGCAGACCACCAGACCGGGGCTTTGAACACATCATCGAGCTAGAGGAGGGAACACAAGCAGTCATCACCACTCCTTACAGGCATCCCAAGAGGTACAAAGATGAGATTGAGAAAACCATCAAAGAATTACTGGAGCTTGGTTATATACGACCTAGTTCTAGCCCCTTTGCATCTTCAGTAGTTCTGGTTAAGAAGAAGGATGGCACTCTGCGTATGTGCATCGATTATCGAGCACTTAACAAAAAGACCATCAAGAACAGGTATCCCATTCCTAGGATTGACGAACTCATGGGTGAACTTCAGGGAGCTCAATACTTCTCCAAGATCGATCTTCGCTCGGGATACCATCAGATCAGGGTAAGGGACTAGGACATCCCCAAAACAACTTTTCGCTATCACTATGGTCACTATGAGTTTTTGGTCATGCCTTTTGGGCTTACCAATGCTCCAGCTACTTTCCAGTCATGCATGACCACACCTTCAGGGCACAGCTATGTAAGTTTTTGCTTGTATTCTTTGATGACATCTTGGTTTACAACAAAACATGGGAAGAGCACTTGAAACACCTGGACGAGACGTTGAGTATTTTAGAAGAACAGTCGCTTTACGCAAAAATGTCCAAGTGTGAGTTTGGCATGAAGGAAATGCTGTACTTAGGACATGTGATCAATGCAGAAGGAGTACAGGTTGACATGGAGAAAATCCGAGCTATCAGAGATTGGCCCGCGCCAAAAACAGTTACAGAATTGAGAGGGTTCCTAGGTCTGTGCACTTATTATCGACGGTACGTTAAGGGATTCTCCCAGTTTGCAGCACCCCTCACAGATCTCACCAAGAAGGGGGCATTCACTTGGACAGACTTTGTGCATAAAACTTTTGAGGAGATGAAGGTTATTATGAGTTCTTTCCCAGTTCTAGCATTACCAGACTTCTCACAACCCTTTGTAGTAGAATGTGATGCCTCAGGAGAAGGGTTAGGAGCAGTATTGATGCAGAATCATCACCCTATTGCATTTGAGAGCCGTAAACTGAAGAACTACGAGCGCCATTACTCCATATATGACAAAGAGATGTTAGCCATCTTGCATGCTCTCACAAAATTTAGACAGTACCTGGTGGGCAGTAGGTTCAAAATCAAAACCGATCATAACAGCCTCAAGTATTTCTTGGAGCAGAAGGAACTGAATGAGCGACAGCAGAAATGGGTCAGCAAGGTACAAGCCTACGATTTCGAGATTGAGTATGTGAAAGGTAAGACTAATGTAGTAGCTGATGCATTATCTAGGCGTCCAGCCCCATTATCTCTCAGTAGTATATCCACGGACTGGAGGGCATTGCTCTTAGTGGAATACTCCAAAAATAAATTCGCTTGTGAATTATTGGACGGGCAAATTCAGGATGACAGGTACAGGATTGTGGATGACATCATCTACTACAAAAACAGGATATACCTCGTTCCAGAATCCACATTGAGGAAGAAGATCATCCAGGCAGCCCACGATTCTCCTTTGTCAGGGCATCAAGGGTTCTTAAAGACCCACAGGCAGATCAGAGAGAGGTTCTCATGGAAGGGCCTCAAGGGGGAGATTATGCAGTATGTCCGAGAATGTAGCATCTATCAGCAGAACAAGGTTGAGAACACCCATCCAGTAGGGCTACTCCAGCCACTACCGATTCCAGAACAGAAGTGGGAGAGCATCTCCATGGACTTCATTACAGGCTTGCCCAAGTTCCAAGGGCGAGATTGTTTATATGTAGTAGTTGACAGACTGACCAAGTTTGCACATTTCTTCTCGATACCATCAGACTACTCGGCAGCTCAAGTAGCAGAGTTATTTTTCAGGGAGGTTTTTAGGTTACACGGGTTGCCTAAGACCATTGTCAGTGATCGGGATAACATGTTCACGGGTGCCTTTTGGCAGGAACTATTCAGATTGGTGGGGACCGAACTGGCTACTAGTACGAGTTATCACCCCCAGAGTGACGGGAAAACAGAAATAGTCAACAAGTGGATCGAAGGATATCTCAGGAACTACGTAGCAAGGCAGCCGCGAACCTGGATCAAATGGCTACACCTAGGAGAGTATTGCTACAACACCACTTATCACATGTCTATTAGGATGGCTCCTTTTAAGGCATTATATGGTTATGAGGCCTTGGACTATGCAGATTTGGCATTTGGAGACAGTAGGGCTCCTAAGGCTAAGGATTGGATACAAGACAGTCAGGACATCCTGAAAGTATTGAAAGAGAATTTACAGATAGCCCAGAATCAACAGAAGATGTATGCCGACAAAAACAGGATTGAGCGGAGCTTTGAGGTAGGGGATTTAGTCTACTTAAGGCTCCATCCTTACAGACAGTCTTCAATTAAAAAGAAAGGAGCAAAGAAATTAAAACCCCGCTTCTATGGACCATACAAAATAATTCGGAAGGTGGGAGAGGTGGCATATGAACTAGAGCTGCCCCTAGAAAGCAAAATCCACAATGTGTTCCATGTGTCTAGCCTAAAGAAGACCCTTGGGCAACACATTTCTCCATCTACCGAATTTCCCCCTTTAGATGATGAAGGACTGCTGATACTGATTCCTGAACGGATCATACAGACCAGAGAGAGGAAGCTCAGGAACAGAGTGATCAGGCAATATTTGGTTCAATGGAAAGAACTACCGCTAGAGGATGCCACTTGGGAAGGTGAATAGGTATTGCAGCACCCCAGTTTGAAGTTGCTTGAGGACAAGCAATCTCGAGCGGGGAGGACTGTAATGTCCTCTTCCTTTTAGGCCTTGAGGCCCAAAACCACTAACCTATGTGATTCCTGGGGTTCGAGCGGTTACTGATAGCTAGGGAATTAGATCAGGACTGATGCCATCCATAGAAGATCTAGGGCATCGTTACTTGGTCAAGAAGGGCCACCTGGGCCAAAGGCCACCTTCATGCATGCCATCCGAAGCATTATTTAATGATGCATGCACTTTTTAGGTCTCCATCCGCATGCATGCAAGTCAACGGCAAATTAGAAGATAAAGTGACCTAATTAGGTCACAGATTAGGTTTTGCGCAGTTGAACTTTATAAATAGAGGATAAAGCAAGAGGAGACCTCACTTATGATTATTATTATTTTGGGAGCTCTTGGATAGCAGCACAGTGTGCAGCACAGCAGTTGGGGTTAGAGACGGAGTCTTCAGCTAACAGGATTTCGGCAGTGAAACATCTGTCCTAGTCTTATTCCGGGTAAGCCATACTGGTTCACCACTTGTTCTTCATTTTTTCATCAGTTATATAGCACAGGGTATAGATCGTGGCAGGGCACGTGTGCAGCTGTAAGGGGGGGTTTTCAGCCATAAATCCCTAATCAGCTGTGGGACCTCCAGATCTCAGTTTCCTTCCGAAACTCAGGCACCAGTCTCATCATCAGCTACATACTTCTATACTCCGTGATTATCAGCTCCATCTGAGCTCATCCGAAGCAGTTATTAGCAGTTTCGAACTCCCAGGGGCGTGAGCAGCTGCCTCACTGAACCTAGACGCTATCCTGCTTAGAGGTGTCAGAACTTCTGCATACACCGGCCAATCTCTCCGGCATAGCAAGGCTATCAGCCCTGCAAAACGACAGATCCATCGGACCCCTCCTTCCTTGAGGGCGTCACCTTTTTCTCTGATTGGGCGTCTTGCTGCTGGGGCATTCACCGGAGGCAGGAGAGATCAGTTCCTCTCCGATCCAGTTCTCAGTACTTGCAGACTTTATCCGAAGCAGTCCAGCCAGTTATCAGTGGTAAGTGTGCATTCTATCTCACAAACCCTAACCCTAATTTTTCCTATAAAATAGGGATTTTTGCATGGCAGTTTGAATGCCCAGTTGTATCAGCATAATTGTTTAGAAATAGAAAATATCGGGATTTGGGATATTACATGTTGGTAGGAAATGGTAAAACAACCATCAAAATGACCTAAATGTGTACACAACATTTTTGTTGCAAATTTTGGGTAAGAACACTGTATCTTCAATGTAGTATGCTATAAAGGGATGGCTCAAAGCTACTACGAGTAATATACTCAATGCATATTGTTACCCCTTCACATGTATTGGGTGCTTGATCATAATTTTTTGTGATCTTCCATCACATCCAATAGTTCCATAGATGAGATCTATGATTTGTTCATCGACACTTGATATCTAGACACTTTCAGAGAGCTAAGAGATACTTCCAACCTACTCAACTTACCTTGCCACTTGATAGAGACAAATGGGCACACCCACTTGGTACTAGTGTTATGACATATCTTCTCTACATGACTTATGGTAAAATGATTTCTTATGTGTGGACATAACATTAGGAGGTCAAAAGTGTTACTCTATAATAAATCTTGCATCATTAATATTGTTTAAGTAACTTAGGGGTATAATTCTTCTTTTCTCAAGCAGATTAAGTGTATGACCTTATGGGATTAAGTGTGCCCTTATGGATTTCAACAAGCATGACCCTGATATTATGTCACAAACAACATTTTACCAAACTATTTTTCATATCATGCCACTTCACTAGCCACTTCACCCATTTCCATCATGTCTCCCTTTCACAATTAACTAATTATATGTTATGTTCTAAGGTCTTTACATATTACTCTTATGTATGGTGCCTAAATTTAAGTCAAAATACTCTTAAATGATAAAATCCATGATCCTATGTCTCAACTTATTAAAACAAAATCAAAGGAAATGGATTAATGTTTAGTTTTTTTTAAATAAAATAAATAAATAAATAAATGATTGTAAAAAATGGCACAAGGAACACATAACTCATGAAAATTGAGTTTATTTCCAAAGGCGTACACATGGATGAAAAATATTAACCCCTAGTTCTTGAAAGCTAAGGGAAAGACTTGGAACTTAGACACCCTCTCATGATAGTTAATTAATGAATCCCTTTCCTTAACATTTCATTACATCATACTCACTTCATTTCCTTCACCTTGCTTAGAAACTTATGAAGTTTAATTAATATTAGGGGCGTAACGTGAATTCTAGATCAATTATAGTTGCACCATGGTAGTTCTAAAGTTATTTAGGCAATTAATTAAATGAGTTATTAGAAAAGTGCACGTATTAGACTTTTATGTTAGTGTTTGCATTTATAAAATGTTTTCCTAAGTTATATTTTATGATGTTTAACACTTGGTTGAATTTACTAGATACATGTTGTCTTCTCTTAGGTGGTGTGCTCTCTTTCTTCATGCACATGTGGGGCTTTATGAGGTATATTCCATCATCATTAGATAGGGCCAACCCTCTTGGACCATCTGGATGAGCTGTCATGAGCTTTGGCTACCTTCTTGATGACATTTGGACCATTGCGCATAGTTTGAGGAGTTGATTAAATGAGTGCTCCACCATTTGTGGGTTCATTCATCATGCTTGAGCCATTCTAGGAGGGTGCGCTTGTCCCCTTTTAATTGTGTGGACCTTTGGACCATTATATTAATTATTTCAAGTTGTTACACTTGACATTTTGAGGACGTGGATAAGGTTGTTGGGCATTCCTTTCTAAATTTTGGTCCATCCATTATTATTTTTTACTAGCTCAAGAGGGCACCTCACTCGCTGGGTGATATTTTTACCTCACATGTATTATTTTACTCATATTCTAGTAGTGCGCCCCCTATTTTTAACTTGTCAAGTTGGTTAAGAAGTTGAGTTAGGTTTTGTAGTCTAGAGTTTCTATTTTGATCTTACCTTGAGAATTTAGCAACTCTCTCATATATATATGAGAGATTCATCTCATTGTATCTCAAGACTAATCACTTGTGAATAAAGGGCTCTCCCTTGAAGATTTTACTTAAGCTTTTTCTTGTGTGATTTTATGAGTTGAGAAGTGATTTTTGAAGAGGAGAATTAGAAGACAATAGGATCTAGATCTTGATGAATTCCTTTGCTCCAAGAGGTTAAGTCGTTACTTGTTAAATTTGCATTTCTGTTGTTAAAGGTTAGTAGCATAAGCATTTATGTTTTCAACATTTGAAACCATCCACTTTGTTGTTCCTGTAGCATAGATCTAGTGTTTTTGCAGGTATCTTGTGGATTCAACACTTGGAATCCATCCCTGGGGTATTGAAGAGGCTATTGGGCATCAACAAACACTGTATTTGGTTGATGAAGAAGAGTCCAAGCCCCTTTGTAGCAAGACAACCTTGATCTTCCCACTCCTCTATGCCCATAGCGGATTACACCACCCTACTAACTAGGAGGCTTGCTGCCATCCTAGCTCCAATAAGCCTTTCAGTTTCTTGGCCTCTATGTTTGTGACTCCAAGAACAATGATTCACCATAGTATTTTTATAGTATTTCTCAATATTTCTTCTTGTATCTCTTCCAACGCTCTCCTAGAAAAATTCTCCCCTTTGTCCTATCTTCTCTTCATTATTTACTCCCAACTTTCCTGCACTACCTTTCATACTTTTAAATTATAAAATAATAAAATATGGTAAAATAATAATTAATTATGATACAGTCAAACCTTTAGCTCACATATGACAATCTTATTTATGAAATCTTATCTACCTTTATATTACATTAATACCCCCCCACCAGTGTTGGAATTTCATTTCATCTATGCCCTTCCAACTAGATTTTTTTGACGTTTTGAACTTTTATCTTTCCCGTCACACAACATTTTATTGAAAAAATAACCCTTCAGCAATACAATATTTAAAAAAAAATTACTCCTCAATAATAATATTTTTATTAAAGAATTTGATATTCAATTAAAAGATATGTTTTTTTATTGAGGAGTTTAATTTCCAATTAAAAGATAACAATAGTCATTTACTGGTGTTTTTAGTTGATCATGCTTTTTGAAAACTAAGGGTAGTAACACAAACAACTCAAAAGTAACATATGCCAACATTATGCATCCCAAGTACATTAACCTATAATCTTAAAAACAAACAAAACATGAAACCTATTATCCTTTCTGAAGGTTAATGTCAGGTTGCATGTAATGCAACATACACAATTTTGCAAGGTTAACATGTTGTGTCAATGGTGTAATGAAATAACATGACATTTTAATTTTCAATTAAAGGATGTGTTTTTATTAAGGAGATTAATTTCCAATTTAAATATGGCAATTGACATATTTACCGGTGTTTTTGGTTGATCACGTACTCTAAAAATGGAGGGTGAAGCAAAACAACCTACTAATAGTGACACACACAACTCAATAGTAACATGTGCTAGCATTATGCATCTGAAATTCATTAAGTGGTAAACTTAGGAAACAAACAAAATGTGGAACCTAGAATCATTTCCAGAGGTTAATGTTAGGCCACATGTAATGCAACATACCAAACTTTCAAGGTTAACATGTTGCATCAATCATATAATTGAAATAAAAGGCCAAATAAAAAAAACACATTGCAATCTAGAATGTACAATGATTCTCCCCCAAAAGGAAAATTTCTCACTTTTAATTGTTGTCTAGCTTATGAATGGAGTAATTCACCCATTAGATCGTGGAATGAGTGATTGGTATGATTTTCTAATTTATTTTTCAAGTATAACTCCTAAATTCTCTTGGAAGATCAAGTGTTGGGGATTTTTAAGATCATATGTTATTTTCTCTTCTTTAGTTCTCTTTCCTTATGTACTATCAACCCACTTATTCAGTATCTCACTACCCCTTTTCATCCCATAATGTTTTGAAGGGTTCATCTTGTCTATAGGAATCCCAATAAGCAATCAACCATTTTTCCATTATTGGAGTGATGCATAGTTCCCAAACACACAAGAAAAACATTCCACCTTTAAGAAAAGGATAGATAATATGTTTGGGGTTTCTAGCTATGTTTTCTTGTTTTAATGGTAGTCTAGTATTTGCTATGCACAAATGAGATTCTTTAAACCTCTATCTACGCATTTTTATCATTGCAGTAAAGGTGTTTTCCAAAATTTTCCATTACCCAAGAAAAATGATTTTCCATTGCCACATTGTATGGATAGTTTCCAAACAACAGTGAAATCAAGTTATAAGCAAAGACATTACATCTTAGGTTTCCAAAAATCACTAGGAGAAAGAAGAAGTAATATTTGGTAGATAAGAGTAGGAGAAAGATGGATTGAACATTATCACAAATATTGATGATTTTCTCTTGCAAATAAGGGAAATTGGAATGTAAACTATCTTCAATGGCTGCATACAATGGCTTAACAATCCTTGTTCAACCTTTACACAAGAAACACCAAGATTTGAACAATATAAAATATCCAAAGGGAAGTCACTATTGTTGCCACATTCTTTATATAGCCATTCACATAGTTTTAGGCTTGACTCTTCTTAGGCCTTCTTTGACTCCATAGCCCAAGTTGGATTAAAACACTTGTTTTCCATCCATCTTAAAACCCTAATTAATTGTAAACCCTTATTAATAAAATCACGTGGACAAAATCATATTTTATCCAAACAAAAATAAATTTAAAGGTAAAATCCCATCATTAAACCCTAGGGAAACCTAGGCGTCCTCACCTTCGTCCTCTTTAATTCATCTAGAAGGTACGCCCTGCATTAATTGTCAGTTTCAGGCTATACATGCTAGCTCCTTTAATGTCTATTGGTTCCAGAATGAACAATCATGCAAGTTCTAAAACTATTCTATGTAAAACAACCATTGTCTTAGTTCCAAGTTTAATTTCCGTTTAAAAACATAGCTTATATAGCATAGGATGCATAGCTGTTCTTTCATTTCCTTCTATTTCTTGCTTGGAATCATGAGGAAATGAATCTCAATCTACAATATGAATCTTTCACTAAATGGTGCCGACTTAATAAAGCATTATTGAGACCTCCTAGGCACTTGTGTCAAGCATACAACAGGAAGATGTAGAGAATGAGAGGGCATCTTCATTTACAAGTAAGGATGGACATGCTACTCCTCACAAGGTATTGGAATGAAACTCATGTCCACACAAAACGATGATTCCTAAAAAGAGTTGTCCATCTAAGACATGATTAAAGGAGAATCATGTAATACTGAACAATCATAGACGATTATTGTTAGACTTGCTCTGCTTCTGATAATTTTATAAAAACAATATTTGGCTTTATAAGTCTTTGGATTTTATCTTTATATTATTAGTAGCTTGTTTGACTCTTCATATTATGTTCCAAGTCTATTCCAACTTGACCCTTTGCATAGGCCTAGCTACCCAAATATTCACACAATTACGGGTCCCTTTATCACTTATGTGTTCAATCTCTTCACACACAATTCTATGCTCAATCTTTCACATAGTTCTAGGCTTAATCTTTCACTCATAGTTCTAGGCTCTATCCTTCACACAATTTCAGGTTTTCAATATAGCCAATAGAAATAAGTTCTCACTTTGATAGGATAATACACATGAAGCTAGGAACTACCATGATACCATCCCTCTAATGCAGTTGTGAAAGGACAAACCCAAAATGGGTGTTTGACAGTTTCTTCCTTATTACAGAAAGGGAATTTCTTCAAATGGATCCTCACTTATTTAGTCAACCATTATCATATTCTAAAACAAGGATGATGGTAGCATAATGCATTGCTTACCTATATGAGTCCTAGCCTCCATGCTCCCAAATGGCAGACTGGCACTATCAGCATTGTACCCCATTGTGGGACATGACCTTAAAACCTGGGGCATTCACATGATAGAAATGGTCAGCCAAAAATGAGCTTAGTAAAGAATAAAAACCCTAGCTCCTGGAAAACACAATAAAATCATTACTAATACATTGGGAGAAATGGGATAACCTTACCAAGAAGAGAAATGCAATAATCCAATTCTTTCTCCACTCTAGTGGCAGTGACCTGTGAATCCCTATAGTCAGAGATGAAATTCAATTATCCCAGGGATCATTAAGAGTAAAGACTCCAATCCGATGTGACTTGTTCGACCAAAAATCACATAAATGCTCTCACGAGGAAATTGTCAAACCATTTGGAAGAATCATGTGAAATTGGACACTAATGGAGCAATATACAATGAATCCACGATAATTGACAAAGCTCACTACTCCCTAAACCATGAAACACCAATTCTGAATTATTTTTCAGTAAAAACTTACAAGGAGATTTGTTTATGCCCACTTCCTTGATGTTCACGCATACAAACATAGTTTTGTGCTTATTCAGAAGAAGTAGTCACCTAGGCCATGTTGGAGGGCAGGCGAGCAAGAGAAACTCCACAACCCACCATCAATGGTGAAATGAATTTGCGCAGGATCTTGGTAGCTTTTGGGTGGGCTGATGCTTTCTTATCCACTAAAGTCTCTATAGATGAAGTTGTTTTCCAAGAAGATCCATGTGCCTGGTGAAAAGAAAGGCGGGATACATATTTCCTTTGTTCTCCATCTTGAATATCAGCGTTTACAGGAAAATCTCCTCGAACTTTCATAAGAACCCACCATTTTAGGCTACGAATCTGCGATTGTGAATCCCCGCAATCAATATACTTGCAATTTTACAAAATGAAGGCTGGTTGTGGGTCGCGGCTTACCAATCGACGGAGTCTGGACTCTGGAATTCTACGATGTGCAACTTGCAAATGCCACTGTCATCAACATCGCAACTCGACACATCTCACCGATAATATGATCCCTAGAATTTTGCATTCAATGCCATTATGTCATTCACCGATCACATTTATGCGTTCACGTGGATGGTGCTAGGTGGACAGTAAGTAGTGGAGTTTGAAGTCCCAACCCGACAACCCCTACTTAGAGAGTAGGATTATGGATACTCCTAGAGTCCTAATCTCCTACTAACCTAATACCTAGTTTTATATTACAAATATAATGACCTTTTAGAAAAAGTTTTAAAAGTCAAAACAACGTTTTATAAATATTTTCAAATGTCTAACCAAACGTTTTTTCCCAACTTTTACCCACGAACAAAATGTTCGAAAATGAGTAAGTGGGTATGTTAATGATACTATCATTTTATCCATTTGTGATTAGAGAGTCTTACCAAGGTTTGGGCCCCATGCCTTTGAGTGGCAGTCTCCACAAGGGGGCACAAGTAATACTGTTGATTCTAGAATCAATGTTTACAGGTTTATATAGGTTGATATCAATATTCTAAATGCTTCATTTAGTTTGTCATGCAAGTTACTTCGCGGCGAGGAGTATAGGACCCAAACTCAAGGGCCGAACTCCAGGTAATCATTTCTTTGTGAGGTTGTGAATTTAACCCTCTGGGTATGTACGGAATGAGCACTCTTAGGTTTTCATTGTATTCTCAAGCTTATGTGAATGTGATTACTTGAGTTTAAACACAATTTAATAGATATTAAGCCATGGTTTTAGTAAGAGGAATTTGAACCTCTAAATTGCAGAGTGTCATTTTTCTTTGTTTGAGCTTGCCCTTGGCTTGTATTATTTAGTCTAGTATATGAGTTTCTCTCTACCTCATTGCATTTTTTTCTAAATATTAATGTTTGAAATTACATTGTTGTTTTTAAACTAGATTTTGGTGTAAATTATTTATCATTGGAGAACTAGTGTGCATTTAATTATGTCAAGATGAAGAGCATACATGGTTGCAATAGCTAACAGAGATTCGAATGATGAACATTAGTGGGTGCATAAAACTGGAGCAGCTGCCATGTATTGAAAAATTCAATTCTTTGTATGAGTTGTTTGCATTTAATTGTTCCAAGTTGAAAACATAAAGGGGATGGAGTAGGAGAAAACATTAGAGGAAATTTCAACTCAAAATGGGCCTTTTAACTCTGATTCCAATTCCATGTCATCATGTGTTAGCCAATGAAATTGATTTAAATTTGAAATACCGTATAGTTCTTAAACACTTTTTTAATATAAATTTGGGATAGGTATCATAAAAAAAACTATTTTTTTGTTTGTATTTTTGACATATCTCCCCGTGCTTTTACTCAAATTTTGATCGGAAGAGCTCGTTGGATGCATAATTAAATTCCGCATCCAACGTGTACCCACTTGGCATACTTTTGATGGACCCTGATACCCCAAAAACAAGAAATAACTGAAAAACCGTGATAATCATGAAGTTTATAACAACATCCAATCCCATTAGGTTCCCATCCATATCCCCAAGAACTCCACAAACCTAGTCACCACTATATGTCCATCCCTGACCTCTTTGTCATGTCCTTTGCTACAATATGCCATGTCGTCAACTACATCGACCTAACCATATATAAAACTTGTAAATGGAAGTGTCAACTACATTGACCGACTTCCCTAGTAGGCAACTAATAGTTTCCATCACACATCTAAGGGAGTGTGCTCAACAAAACCCTTCCACTACTTAGGGTTTTATAGGATAAACGATGGGAAATGCCTCCAACCCCCTGATATCACTAGGATCAACACCCTTCATCAACCATACTGTGCAATCACTGCTCTTAGAGTCCTATCATCTAACAATCACTTTGGGAAAGCTATGGGTCTTGTCAAAACTCACACTTACCCACAAATCAAAGAAAACACTTAGTAGTCATAATGTAGTTCATAAGAAAATTGATTTCATATCATTAACCTTCTGATGTCTATGCTAATACATGCTACATTGACTACATAAGAATTTGACTATGTGCTATCCAGTCAATATGTGGGTCAACGTATTGACAACATATCTCATATGAAATAACACATCTATCTATTCCATGTGATAATCTATATCATTGATAACATGCAAATACAAATATAGACTTTTTTGTATCGATCATTGCATTAGTTCAAAAACCAAAGTATATAATGAGCTAGTATTCTTGTACCGCATTCCATGTCTAGTTTGTAAACTCAAAGAAATTACACGTTCATCATTATTAATAATCTAAAATGGTAAAAGTCATATACTATTTTCCTAAGAACATTCAAATACTCACCTAACAATATTTTTAATAAGTGCAACTAGGTCTAATAGACAATAAGCGAATGAAAGGTAAGATAGTGTTTTAATTACCGGAGGTCAAAGTATGGGGCATTACACTTTCCATGCAAGGTGTTAATATTTGATGCAACACATATCACTAAGAATTTCTAACTACGAACTCAAGATGGCTGCCAGGGGATGTAGTGACAGATCTGGTTTTTGACCGTTGGTTGCTTCCCTTGTTGTTGTAGCAAATCCTTCGAAATTTAAACACTGCCTTAAATAAATTATGCTATTAAATTTTTTCCCAACCACCTTCATTTCAAACCCAAAGGTTTGCTTGCCATAAACAAATATCTACCATAATCTTGTCAAGATATTACACCATCATTCTACCCTTTTTATGCCATTATTGTTGTGGCTCTGTTATGAAAATACCTCCACAATTACAATAACGGTTTCCTTATATCATGTCATTGTTTCCTTTGTACCGGGATGGATATGTTAGGGTTAACCTTGACTCAGGAACAGGTTAAATGGTTTAGGTCTCAACATGTGTTTTTGCGCCCATGGTATTTGGTGTGCAATGGTATTTTTCCAAAGTATTTGGTGTTCAATGGTATTTGGTGGCCCATGGTATTGTCTCATGGTATGTGTAATGTCCTCTTCTGCTTAGGAATTGAGGACCGACCCGCTAACCTATGTGATTCATGTAGGTTTGAGCGGGTACTGACAATTAGGGAACCAATTGAAGACTGATGCCATATATAGAAGATCTAGGGCATCAATATTACATCATCATTGGGTTAAAGAGGGCCACCAGAGCTAAAGACCACCTGCATGCATGACATCTGACCATTATTTAATGATGCATGCACCCGATTAAGTCTCCATGCGCATGCATGCAAGTCAATTGCAAATTAGAAGTTAAAGTGACCTAATTAGGTCAAAAGTTAGGGTTTTCGCAGTTGAAAGTTATAAAAGAAAGATAAAGTGAATGGAGAAGACACTTATGTGATTATTGATTTCTAGAGTCGAATTGGAGAGCTCGACGAGCTAAGTTGGGGTTGAGCACATGCTCAGCTAACTGGTGTATTTCAGTAGTGAAATATATCTTCCCTAGTTCATCATTAGGTTGGATCATCCAAGTTCAGCACTAGTTCATCATCAGGTTACATTCAACAGTTATTTCAGGAGGTTGATTATTCATCCAGCTAGAGAGTTCCACCATCACAACGTGTCACCATGGTCAGAGACCAAGCAATTCGTTTTCCTATCTATAGGGTTCAGAACTTCCGCATGTTACTTCCATTCATCCCGAAGCACTTCCATTACCCTTCCCTTGGAAGAAGGACCGTTCAACTTGAGTATCCAATGACTTATCATCAGTGCTCCCTTTTCTGGAGATGCTATTCTGCATGGGAAAATTGATTTGAGGAGGAATTCACGTTTTGGGCTAGTGTGCCTCTGTTTCTTCTGCATGCTGCTTCCATCACCATCATAGGGGTATTATAACCCTAGTGCATATCATCCGGACTTTCAGCAGCTGCTTATTGATTATTTTGAAGAATATACATTTTGAGAGGAGGGCGCATTCACATGTGGAGGACGATTTGGTTTATATCCCTATTCCTCTGGCAGAATCCTTGCATGCTGGGACCATCCTCTTCACCATCAGCTGATATATATACTGGTATGTACATGCATCGATTTCTCCTATTCTATAGCATCTTAGTATTTTCTAGGGCACAGATCTGCATTCAACTGCATGCATGCAAGATCGGGGTCTGCTTTCCTATTTTATTGAGGCATAAGTCTATTATCCATCTATAGTACACACAAAAAAAGAAAAATACCAGTTTGGGATATTACAATAGTATCAGAGCTATTTTCCTTGCCAGCTGTGGGCATGCAAAAATTATAAATGAATTCAGGAGACCCATACAACATTACTCACAGGAGACAAAGGTATAGAGACAAAGAAGAGGAGTTAGAGGACATAGATTTGGGGAACATAGAGTATCAGTTTGAAAAAGGAAAAGAAACAATGGCCGATGATGATAAAACAACTTTCAATAGTCTCATGTCAACCATAAAAGAACTCAATACTAGGCAAAAAGAAATGATGAGCACCTTCAGGAAAATGACTGAGAAGAATGGGCCCACCCCACATAGCCCCTTATTTCCCAATAGTGATAGGGTATCCACCAGCAGTAGTAGGGAGCACTTACATACCAACATGCAAAGCCATCCCCATGTATACAAGCCTTTTTGACCTACCATGCCTCAATTCTTAGATATTCCAGTTGTAGTGCCTCTAGCACAAGAAGAACCAGAAGAACCCGCGAGTGCCTGCTTGAGAGAATATAGAGCTTTAGGAGAGGAATTCCATTCAGCCATGACCTTCACTGACTTTTGCCACTTTAAAAGTAAGAACAAACCCAAATCTTACAATAGGCCATTCACCCATAATTAGAGTTACATCGCACCGTAGGGAAACTGACTATCCCTACCTTTGAGGGAACCCGAGGTGGCCCAGCCAGGAATTGGGTGCAGAAGTTGGATACATGCTTCCAGCTCAACCCCATGATTGAGACAGATGCCATTAAATTGGCTACTTTGCATTTGGATGGGGAAGCACATGAGTGGTGGTACCACGGGCCAGTGACACTGGGTCACAACACCATCACCTCATACCCAGATTTTACACAGAGTCTCATTGAGCAGTTTGATCCAAAGGATCTGGAGGTACACTTTAGGGAGCTGGCACAACTCAAGCAGACAGGTAGTGCAAATGCATTTATTTTGGAGTTTCAGAGGATAGCAGTCATGGTCACAGATATATCAGAGAGCAGGTTGATTATGTTGTTCACTAAGGTTCTCACTGAACCCTTATAGGGATGGGTCAAGTCTTATAGGCCCACCACCCTAGCAGATCCCATCAGTTGGACTAGAGATTTACAGGGTGCAATGCCAAAAATTAGGCTTCCTCCCAAAACCAGTTCCCCTATTGAAGATGAAGAGATGAAACCTGTCCAGAAAGAAGGTCCCAAGAAAGAATGGATGGGAAATGATACCCAACAGGACCTTAGAAGAAAAAAGTTATGTTTCACTTGCCAAGAACCATGGGTACCAAGTCACAGATGTTCAGGAAAGGGAAAGGATTACTACATAGAGGCCTATTCCGACAATGGGGAGGATGATGATTATTAGGATCAGGAGCAGAGAGAGACACTAGAGGCAGTTAAGGAATGACCGCCCTCAGGAGGTACCATTGCTACCATGATAGGGGTTCCTAGATTCCACACTCTCTGGATCAAAGGTACCATACAGGGCCACAGAGTGGGAGTGCTGATAGATGGTGGGGCATCCCACAACTTTATTGATGCCACATGGGTTAAAAGGAGAGACATTCACACTGAGAGTTTTGATGGGTTTTTAGTAGTGGCTGCAAGTCACACCATGGAGTGTAGTCAAAGGATTCCTCAATTAACATTTACACTTGGGAATTATACAGTGATAGAGACATTCTATGTGGTGGATGTACCTAACATGAAGGTGGTATTAGGATTTCAGTGGATGTATTCCCTAGGGAAGTATTCCACAAACTACCAGACCATGGAGATGGAGTTCACAGGAGTAGAGGGACAAAAGGTAGTATTGAGAGGTATGAATACCTACCCTTCCACAACAATGACATCACACAGGACGAAGGCAGTACTCCAACTAAGAGATATTGAGGGAACAATAGAGTATTTTGTTACCTTCAAGAAACCACCAGATAAAGCCACACAACATCCAGCAGTATTCGGAGACCGTCTAGTAGGTCGACCTCCAAATAGGGGATTTGAGAGCTCCCCCCCCCCCCCCCCCCCCTTGATGATGAGGGGCAATTGATTCTGATTCCGGAGCGCATCCTAGAGGTGCGAGAGCAGAAACTGAGGAGAATCATCAGAGACTACTTGGTTCAATGGAAAGATATGCCTATAGAGGATGCCACTTGGGAGGTAGAACAGGTATTACAACACCCAACTTTACAGTTGCTTGAGGACAAGCAAATTCGAGCGGGGAGGATTGTAATGTCCTCTTCTGCTTAGGCATTGAGGACCGACCCACTAACCTATGTGATTCCTGTAGGTTTGAGCGGGTACTGACAGTTAGGGAATCAGCCGAAGATTGATACCATATATAGAAGATCCAGGGCATCAATATTATATCATCATTGGGTTAAAGAGGGCCACCAGAGCCAAAGGCCACCTGCATGCATGACATCTGAGCATTATTTAATGATGCATGCACCCGATTAAGTCTCCATGTGCATGCATGCAAGTCAACTGCAAATTAGAAGTTAAAGTGACCTAATTAGGTCAAAAGTTAGGGTTTTCACAGTTGAAAGTTATAAAAGAAAGATAAAGTGAATGGAAAAGACACTTATGTGATTATTGATTTGTGGAGTCGAATTGGAGAGCTCGGCGAGCTAAGTTGGGGTTGAGCGCATGCTCAACTAACTGGTGTATCTCGGCAGTGAACTATATCTGCCGTAGTTCATCATCAGGTTGGATCATCCAGGTTCAGCACTAGTTCATCATCAGGTTACATTCAACAGTTACTTCGGGAGGTTGATTATTCATCCAGCTGGAGAGTTCCACCATCACACCGTGTCACCGTGGTCAGAGATCAAGCAATTAGTTTTCATATCTACAGGGTTCAGAACTTCTGCATGTTACTTCCATTCATCCCGGAGCACCTCCATTACTCTTCCCCTGGAAGAAGGACCGTTCAGCTTGAGTATCCAATGAGTTATCATCAATGCTCCCTTTTCTGGAGGTGTTATTCTGCATGGGAAAATTGATTTGAGGAGGCATTCACGTTTTGGGCTAGTGTGCCTTTGTTTCTTCCACATGCTACTTCCATCACCATCATAGGGGTATTATAACCCTAGTGCATATCATCCGGGATTTCAGCAGCTGCTTATTTATTATTCTGGAGAATATACAGTTTGAGAGGAGGGCACATTCACATGTGGAGGACGATTTGGTTTATCTCCCTATTCCTCCGGCAGAATCCTTGCATGCTGGGACCATCCTCTTCACCATAAGCTAATATATATATTGGTATGTACACGCATTAATTTCTCTTATTCTATAGCATCTTAGTATTTTCTAGGGCACAGATCTGCATTCAACTGCATGCATGCAAGATTGGGGTTTGCTTTCCTATTTTATTGAGGCATAAGTCTATTAGCCATCTATAGTACACACATAAAAAGAAAAATACTAGTTTGGGATATTACAGTATTACATGTAAATAAGTTTTTATAAGGCTTGAGGAGACTCCATTGTAAAGTGGCATGGATGTGAGTGGTGGCTAGCTCACTTGGTCTCGCTTGGTTGGTTTAGGTCAAGGGAGATAATAGATATATTATGGTTGTTTTTCCCAGTTTTGGGTTTTCCGCGCAAACATTGTGTGTTTATATTTAATGTGTTGCTATGTAGAAATTTTTCTCTCATGTATTATTTAATGATGCTCATTAAAATCCCAATAAATGTATCAGAGTCGTGGTTTGGCATATATTTGTGCTCATTGTGTTGTAACTAGTTTTTGAATTAATTGTTGGGTGCATGTTCGATGGTACTCGATACCTTAGAAATATGTTTTGATTCCTGGTTAGAATGTAATTTCCCTAGGTACTAGAAGCACAAGGTATCCCTCTTATGTGTAGATAAGGGGTGTTGCATCAAGTGTAGAATGAACCACTGGGTAGGTACCAGGGTGGTAGGTGTACTTGTAGCCTAGCTTGATGTGGATTGGAGAGGTTGAGTCTTCGATTGCAGGAGAAATGTGAGATGGTTTGATCTCGGTTTTGGGACCAAGATTGATGAACCATGTATGTGAAGAGAATTTATAGAGAATTGGCGGTTACATTGGCTAAGGACCTATGTAATTTGGTAGATGGATTCCTCTTTACATGGACGTCAATGACAAGGTTGGATGTAGGTACATAAGAGCATGATAGAAAATGAGCAAGTAGATGAGCATGGAAAAGAGAGAGGATGAAATGTCTGATGGTGGTGGTGTAGTCACCATGCATGAAAACAAATTAATGGAGCAATTTGCATGTAAATGGGCATATGGCTATAAGACCTGGTAAGGCATGCATACCCTTGGTAACTCATCGGTAAAGTCAGGAAATAGACCTAGGTGGTAGGAAGTGTATGTTAGATTCCTTGGTAAAACTTTGAGGGGGATTGGTGTTTACTCCAAGTCAAGTTTAAAGGAGGGATTGTTAGGGTTAATATTGACTCGAGAATGAGTCAAATGGTTTAGGTCTCAGCATGTGTTTTTGAGCCCATGGTATTTGGTGTCCAATGGTATTTTTCTAAGGTAATTGGTGTTCAATGGTATTGCATATAAAAAAAATTATAAGGCTTGAGGAGGCTCCATTGTAAAGTGTCATGGAGGTGAGTGGTGGCTAGATCACTTGGCCTAGCTTGACCAGTTTAGGTCAAGGGAGATAATTAATCTATTATGGTGGTTTTTCTTTGTTTTGGGTTTTCCACATAAACATTGTGTGTCTATATTCTCTTGGAAGATCAAGTGTTGGGTATTTTTAAGATCATATGTTGTTTTCTCTCCTTTAGTTCTCTTTCCTTACGTACTATCAACTCGCTTATTCAATATCTCACTACCCCTTTTCATCCCATAATGTTTTGAAGGGTTCAGGTTGTCTAGAGGCATCCCAATAAGCAATCAACCATTTTTTCCATTGTTGGAGTGATGTATAGTGCCCAAACACACAAGAGAAACATTCCAGCTTTAAGAAATGGATAGATAATATGTTTGGGGTTTCTAGATATGTTTTCTTGTTTTAATGGTAGTCTAGTATTTGCTATGAAAAAATGAGAATATTTAACCCGCTATCTACACATTTTTATCACTGGAGTAAAGGTGTTTTCCAAAATTTTCCATTACCCAAGAAAAATGATTTTCCATTGCCACATTGTATGTATAGTTGACAAACAACAATGGAATCAAGTTATAAGCAAAGACATTACATCTTAGGTTGCCAAAAATCACTAGGAGAAAGAAGAAGTAATATTTGGTAGCTAAGAGTAGGAGAAAGATGGATTGAACATTATCACAAATATTGATGATTTTCTCTTGCAAATAAGGGAAATTGGAATGTAGACTATCTTCAATGACTTAACAACCCTTGTTCAACCTTTACACAAGAAACACCGAGATTTGAACAATATAAAATATCCAAAGGGAAGGCACTATTGTTGCCACATTCTTTATCTAGCCATTCACATAGTTTTAGGCTTGACTCTTCATAGGCCTTCTTTGACTCCATAGCCCAAGCTGGATTAAAACACTTGTTTTCCATCCATCTTAAAACCCTTAAGATGGATGGAAAACAAAATCATATTTTATCCAAACAAAAAGAATTTAAAGATGGATGGAAAACAAAAAATAAAATAATGATTAAAAAAGTTCATGTTGGCTACTAAGTTACAAAAAATAAGAAATTAAAAAAATTATTTCAGCCCATAGATCTATCTTAAACCTGGATCTATCAAGCATAAAGGAGGATCCAATTTTGTAAGGTGTAGATTTTTTATTTGTGTAAGAACTTTAAGATAAAAAAGTTGTATATCTTAAGAAATTGGATCCCTCTTGATGCTTGATAGTTCAAGATTTAAGATGGATCTATATTGGTTATTCTTAATTGTTATGTATCTAATTTTTTAGACTATTTGTCCTTTGAATTCATTATATTTATATCACAAAAAAGCATGGAGCATGAAAATTCTATTAAAAACATGCACTTTTAAAGTATTTTATCAATATTGTTTGGAGTGTTTTCTTCATGGTTAACAATTGCTCAACAACACCATGGCTTGGATCAAGGAAATGGGCCCTGGATTTGACTGCGACATTGTGTCCAAGTGTACTAGTAATAAAGTGTGTAGTGGTTTTAGAATGGTGCATGTAATATTTGGTTCCAAATTGCATGCCACACTTGATGAAAAAGTTGTGGACTTCAGCAGTGAGCAACAGTTTATGATGTAGATTTTACTTGGGGTTTATATTTCTTTGCCGATGAGTTTACCAACTTGATATGTTACATAGTAGTTGAACTTTACAAATTCTCATCCATAGTTGATGTAAATAAATGAAAGGTATAAATATATCAACATTATTTTTATCAATTAGTTTAGAATTAATTAAACTTTGGAATGTAAACAATAATTGTTTTTGAATGCTGTATATTTTTTTTACCTCTAGAAGTCCGTTTCAGCTATAACATTATTTGATAATTTTGTTCAAAAGTTTTTACTATTATCTAATCATTTTTATCTTTTATTCTTTTCACTCTTAACAAAATGTGCAAATAACTTTTTCTTAATTTCTTTATAATTACATGATAGACAATGGAGTAGAAGTTAATTAAATTTTAATGTGAAAGGAGAAAAAGATTTTTGACGCTGTAATTCTTTTTTACCACTATATCTTTCCAGAAGTGCGTTTCAACTTATCTACTATTCTTTTAACTATTGAAAAGATATGTGCAAATAACTTTTTTCATACACATTTGTTTATGGACTTTCGAGTAGATTGAATTGTGAAATTTTTTTTTGTGGAAAAACCTATATGCATTGGTGATGTTTTCAAACTTAATGCTATAGCTAAATTGTTTTCGACAATATATTAAACTCCTTAAATATCTATGTATTATTGATGCTTTTAAGTTTATAATGTGTTTATAGCTAAACTAATTTTCAACAATCTATTAAACTCCTAAAATACTCTCTACATATGCTTATAAACTAACCTTACATGGACATTGCCACTCTAGCTCAACAATCTATTAAACTACTAAAATACTCTCTACATATGCTTATAAACTAACCTTACATGGGCATTGCCGCTCTAGCTCTTGTTTAAATTTATGCAATATCTAATTGACATTGTAATATTATACCAAATATACATTTAGAAATATGTAATAATTCAACAATTCATTTAATTCAAATTTGATTTAGAATATTCAGTCCTTGAAAACTAGGAATTTATGTATTTATAATACACATACTAATAATATATTTAAATATCAATATAATTACTAATAATTAATGTTGCAACCAACCAAACATACTCATGTAAGCTAGCAAGGTGTGTATATGTGGGTAACTCATACACCTCTCGCAAGGGTACTAATAACGCACATCGAATTCTCCAATGATATTTCATGTGCTAAAGTATCATAAGATTTACCACCATTCATTACTCAAACATTTTCATATAAAAGCATTATAAATTAAGAATAGAAACATATTTAACATATTAGACATATAATCATGAAGTTTATAACAACATCCAATCCCATCTGGTTCCCATGCATATCCCCAAAAACTCCACATACCTAGTCACCACTATATGTCCATCCCTTACCTCTCTGTCATGTTCTTTGCTACAATATGCCATGTCATCGGCTACATCGACCTAACCATATATAAAACTTGTAAATGGAAGTGTCAACTACATTGACCGACTTCCCTAGTAGGCAACTAATAGTTGCCATCACACATCTAAGGGAGTGTGCTCAACAAAACCCTTCCACTACTTAGGGTTTTACAGGCTAAACAGTGAGAAATGCCTCCATCCCCCTGATATCACTAGGATCAACACCCTTCATCAACCATACTGTGCAATCACTGCTCTTAGAGTCCCATCATCTAACAATAAGTTTGGGAAAGCTATGGGTCTTGTCAAAACTCACACTTACCCACAAATCAAAGAAAACACTTAGTAGTCATAATGTAGTTCATAAGAAAATTGATTTCATATCATTACCCTTCTAATGTCTATGCTAATACATGCTACATTGACTATGTGCTATCCAGTCAATATGTGGGTCAACGTATTGACAACATATCTCATATGAAATAACACATCTATCTATTCTATGTGGTAAACTATATCACTGATAACATGTAAATACAAATATAGACTTTCTTTATCAATCATTGCATTAGTTCAAAAACCAAAGTATATAATGAGCTAATTCGTGTACCGCATTCCATGTCTAGTTTGCAAGCTCAAAGAAATTACATGTTCATCATTATTAATAATCTAAAATGGTAAAAGTCATATACTATTTTCCTAAGAACATTCAAATACTCACCTAACAATATTTTTAATAGGTGCAACTAGGTCTAATAGACGATAAGCAAATGAAAGGTAAGATAGTGTTTTAATTACCAGAGGTCAAAGTATGGGGCATTACACTTTCCATGCAAGGTGTTAATATTCGATGCAACACATATCACTAAGAATTTCTAACTACGAACTCAAGATGGCTTCCAGGGGATGTATCACAGATCTGGTTTATGACTGTTGGTTGCTTCCCTTGTTGTTGTAGCAAATCCTTTGAAATTTAAACACTGCCTTAAATAAATTATGCTGGTAAATTTTTTCCCAACCACCTTCATTTCAAACCCAAAGGTTTGCTGGCCATAAACAAATCTGTACCATAATCCGGTCAAGATATTACACCATCATTCTACCCTTTTTATACCATTATTGTTGTGGCTCTGTTATCATAAATACCTCCACAACTACAATAACGGTTTCCTTATATCTTGTCATTGTTGCCTTTGTACCAGGATGGATCTGCTAGGGTTAACCTTGAACTAGGAACATGTTAAATGGTTTAGGTCTCAACATGTGTTTTCACGTTCATGGTATTTGGTGTCCAATGGTATTTTTCCAAGGTATTTGGTGTTCAATGGTATTTGGTGGCCCATGGTATTGTCTCATGGTATTACATGTAAATAAGCCTTTATAAGGCTTGAGGAGACTCCATTCTAAAGTGGCATGGATGTGAGTGGTGGCTAGCTCACTTGGTCTGACTTGGTTGGTTTAGGTCAAGGGAGATAATACATATATTATGGTCGTTTATCCCGGTTTTGGGTTTTCCACGCAAAAATTGTGTGTTTATCTTTAATGTGTTGGTATGAAGAATTTTTTCTCTCGTGTATTATTTAATGATGCTCATTAAAATCCCAATAAATGGTATCAGAGTCATGGTTTGGCATATATTTGTGCTCATTGTGTTGTAACTAGTTTTTGAATTAATTGTTTGGTGCATGTTTGATGGTACTCGATACCCTAGCAATATGTTTTAATTCCCGGTTAGAATGTAATTTTCCTAGGTGCTAGAAGCACAAGGTATCCCTCTTATGCACATAGAAGGGGTGTTGCGTCAATTGTGGAATGAACCACTAGGTAGGTACCAGGGTGGCAGGTGTACTCGTAGCCTAGCTTGATGTGGATTGGAGAGGTTGAGTCTTTGATTGTAGGAGAACTATGAGATGGTTTAATCTCAGTTTTGGGACCAAGATTGATGAACCATGTATGTGAAGAGAATTTATAGAGAATTGGTGGTTACATCGGCTAAGGACCTATGTAATCCGGTAGATGGGTTCCTCTTTATATGGACGCCAATGACAAGGTTGGATGCAGGTACATAAGAGCATGATAGAAAATGAGCAAGTAGATGAGCATGGAAAAGAGAGAGGATGAAACAACTGATGGTGATGGTGTAGTCACCATGCATGAAAAAAAAATTAATGGAGCAATTTGCATGTAAATAGGCATATGGTTGTAAGACCTAGTAATGCATGCATATCCTTGGTAACTCATTGGTAAAGTCGGGAAATAGACCTAGGTGATAGGTGGTGTATGTGAGATTCCCCAGTAAAACTTTGAGGGGGATTGGTGTTTACTCCAACTCAAGTTTTAAGGGGGGATTGCTAGGGTTAACATTGACTCGAGAATGAGTCAAATGGTTTAGGTCTCAACATGTATTTTTGGGCCCATGGTATTTGGTGTCCAATGGTATTTTCCAAGGTATTTGGTGTTCAATGGTATTTAGTGGCCCATGTTATTGCAGGAAAAAAAATTTACAAGGCTTGAGGAGGCTCCATTGTAAAGTGTCATGAAGGTGAGAGGTGGCTAGCTCACTTGGCCCAGCTTGACTAGTTTAGGTCAAGGGAGATAATAAATCTATTATGGTGGTTTTTCTCAGTTTTGGGTTTTCCACTTAAACATTGTGTCTATATTTAATGGTTGCTTGTGCTTATTATTTGTTTCATATAATTAATATTGATACTCGTTTAAAATATTAATAAGAACCTTTCCCTTGGACATAATATGAAACTTATTCCCTAGATTTGTGACTTATATTATGTAGAATACATCCCGTAGTTATTCAGTTGATTATTAATGCTATGCATAATCCATTACATCTTTTAAGTGCAAACTCATGATACATCCTTAGGGTTAAAATCCACGTCCCTACTGCTGGTAAATTATTCCTTCAATACCCTTATGAATCTACAGTAATAGGTTCTCAAACTTCAATTCTCTTATTTTTTGCTTTATCCTTCACTTTCATAAACCCGTTATACTGCTGAAATTGTATGATGTTGATTTGACATTGAACACAATGTTGGGTGTGGATGGAAAAAATGGATAAATTGACTCCATTCAATACATGTTTGACAATAGAGAACCATAACATTTAGGTTGTTGAAATTCATCATGAGAAGCAAAGCTTATGCTACTGGAACTACCTTTAGTTCTTCATTAGAATTCTCTTAAATGGACCTCCATTTTGGAGTGTAAAATCTAACAATTTATGGGGTGGACGAATCCACCATTCATATTTTTTGAGTCATTCATGTTTTGTGCTATTTTGAGTATATCTAAAGGATCACATTGAATATCATCTCTTAGGTTCTTTACATACGAATTGATTATTCTTAATGATAACTTTGCTTTTGATGTAAGCTATATAGAATTATAGAATTTCGATACTCTCTCCGAGTTGAAATTTTGTAGACAATCTAGGATGCGAGAAAAAAATAATGGTAAATTGATAGAAAAATAGTTGATATTGTTGTGATGGAAATGCATGTCATCTCATTTCTTATGCACATGCATTGTTAGATTGTACCTTGATAGTATTCTACAATCTTGTATCCTCTTATGAATATATTTGGGAGCATTAGTGACAACAAATCGAACTAGACAATGATGGTGAACTTCCTTTTTTCTAGACCAACAATATGGTGCATTAAATTGTGTAGGATTCATAGTTGTTATATTTCCAACAATCTATTCTCAAATTTTTGTATGTTATCCTCAACAATTTGCATGTGTTTGTTAAGTTTCATTCTAGGAGTTTTCTAATTTTCACTTAAGTCTAAGTTAAGCTAGGTAAAGCACATGCATACCAATTAAGGACACAAATTTGGGAGGATGCATCGACTTACATGCCTCAGGCCATCTCTAGCAGAGGAACACTTTTTTTGGCTCTTTTATCTATGCAAGGAAGACGAACTAGGATTAAGAATTAATATGTTCAGTTGAGGCACCGTGCATGTGTCCATATTCATTGTACCTTCTAGTCTACGAAGGAGAAGGCATGGGTATAGGTGTAATTATTTTAGTTCATCAACAAGGATTGAAATAGATCACTGCTTTTTACTTGTAGTAGATTTTAGTTTAGAATTAATGAGAATGGAGTAACAAGTTTTGATAGTCCATCTATTGAGTTTTTGTTATATTTTTTTGAATTATGTTTATAGATTCTAGCATTTTAAAGTTATATTTTTTAGTGGTTTTCATTTACTATCTAGTTTTATAGGAATTATTTAGTGTATAGTTTGTTTACCATGGTATAGAAAATCTGCTAAGGCATTAGAGTATAGTTTCTAAAACAATTTTGATTTTTTGTATGGAAAGGAAATCTATTTAGAGTAAGATAGTTGTTAGAGGGCTTCAATGGGAATTATGTCCAAGCTTCAATGATCAAAGCATGTGCTAGTGATTGTCACATGGAGCTAAAAAGAGTTGTGGGGTTGGAAATCTATTTTAATCCAATCATTAGAGGAAATTTCAATTTAAAATGGGCATTCCAAAAATAATGCAAATTCCATGTCATCATGTATTAGCCAATCAAAATGATTTAAAATTCAAAAAGGGAACACCTTTTAAACAGATTTTTAATATAAATTTGGGGATAGGTATCATTAAAAAAAACTACTTTTTTGTTAATATTTTTGACATATCTCCCTGTGTTTTTACTCAAATTTCGTTCGGGAGATCTCGTTGGATGCGGAATTAAATTCTGCATCCAATGAATACCCACTCAACATACTTTTCACGACCCCCTCTACCGAAAAAACAAGAAATACATGAAAAAACGAGCTCTCCTGATTGAAATTTGAGTAAAAACACAGGGATATATGTCGAAAATTCGAACAAAAAAAGTCGTTTTTTCTTTTCTTCCTCCAAAATTAATAAATATTATTTTATTATTTTAACTATTATTTTATTAATTTTCCTTAGGAGGCCCATTTTGAGTCGAAATTTCCTCTAATGGATTATAAATTGTAGCATCACAATAATGGCAACCCCCAATACATGTAAGAGTAACTTATTGGAGAGAACCTCCAAATTTGTGTGATGGAAGTTGAGATTGCAAAAAATCCTAGAAACGGTAGACTTATGGTACTATGTGGAGAAGGTGGTTGCATTTCCTATAGATCCCAAATATTTGGTAGAGAACAACAAAAATGTAGTGTATGCAAAGTGAATCTTGTTGAATATAGTTAAGGATCACATGATCTCTTTCCGTAGGAAAAATAATGTCAAAGAGATGAACGATTAATTAGGTACCTTGTACTAAATAATGAATGTATAAGAAAAAGCTCACATATACTCACATGAGAAAAATAAATATAATAACAATATATCTCATGAATATCACAAAGTTGAGAGATGAGAGTGATGTAAATGAGCCAATGCAGATTTCTCTGCCATTGGCTTTAGTCCAATATCAGAAAATTGTGAAAATTATCTGTGGCCAGGAGAAGTTACTTGACTTTGAGAAGTTATGAGATGCTTTCATTGGAGAGGAGATGACACTAAAACAAGTCTCAACTAGTTATGAGGATGTTCCAAACCTAACCCTCATCGAGAAGGTGAAGAAGGGAATAAAGAAAGGATCCATGAAGGGTTAAAAGAAGAAATAATACCTAGGGTTTTCTAGTTAGTAAAATATGGATTTGATCCATATGAAGTGCTTCAACTGCAACAAGCATGACCATTATTATTTTTAGTGTCCTTGGAAAAAAGAGGAAAGGTAAGTAGAAACAATTTGTAGGATGTGTTGAAGCTTCACGAGTGGATGAGCTCATTGTTAGGATTGATATCACCTTTTCCATGGTGTCATGCCCTTCCGCCAACACAATTTCAAGTGTTGGGGGGTATGTTGATAGTGGAGCGTTGACAAACATGAATTCAAACATATCAAAAATTTTCAAGTTGTAGGATTAAGATACCAACATGTAGGTGGATGTTGATGATAATGAAAATTACCTGGTAAGTGGATTAAGGTCTATCTTACTCCGCATTTTGGTTGGAGAAGTTTTGGATCTACACGATATCATGGAAATCAACACATAAAGAAAAAAACATAAGATTAATAGAATTCTCTATTTTGCATTGCATTAAAATAAGAAGTGACCAACTTCTTATAAAGTGTTACATTCTAGTTGAATCATTCCACTTTATAAATGTAAATGAATTGATAACATAAAAACATATTATAACTCAAAGTAAAAATACCTTTTTAATGACTATGTCTAATATCTAATTAACCATGATTACTCTAATTTTTCTCTAGCGCCTTCCTTTAATGGTCAATGTAATAACCACACCAAGCTTATCTTGAAATTTTACATATTTATTAGGACCTAAATACTTGGTAAAAATGTTTGCAATTTGGACTTTCGTGGGACAATATTGCAACTGAATATCCATCCTATACAATATATATGAAGAAGTGACAATGCAAGTAGATACGTGGAACATTGTATTTATGGTTAGTTTGAGCACCCCTTGATTGTCACATAATAGGGGTGTTGGATTTGTTTGTTGCATTTTCATGTCTAAAAGCACCCTCTTGAGCCAAAATAATTTACATGCTCCCTTCACTACTCCTCAATATTTTGCTTCTATCAACGAAAGGGATATTGCATGTTGATTTTTGCAAGGTCGTGTGACTAGATTTGTGCCAAGATTGAAAACATATCGAGAGGTATATTTTCAAACATTCACACGACATGTTCAATTTGAATTCCTATACCCACATAGTCTAGGGTATTTGATTCTACTATAGGCAAAGTCAAAGTAAAATGTCCCTTTCACATATCTCAACACCCTTTTAACTAGAGTCCATCGTTCTACTTTAGTTGCTTCCATGAATATGGAAATGAAACTCACCATTAGGGGAAATTTGGCTAAAAATAGTCCACCAAACCCTAATTCAAATCCCATGTCATTATGTATTAGCCAATCAAAACATTCTAAAAATTAATAGAGTTGCATATGAGAAGCAATTTTCTATTATAAATTTGAGGATGGGTGGAATTTTTAAATAATTAGACTAAAATTACTATGCTAACCAATTTTGGGTAATACTTGACCAATATATAATATATAATAGTAATAATAATTAATATTATAACTAATACATAATAATATTTATTATAATTAATATATTATAAAAATACTACACACTAATCCATCTTTACATCTATAGGCTTTTATATCTAGGGGTGGAATACCACATATGTTTTTCTAGGATTGCATGAAGACGAGACAAACATACTCTCCAAAATGATTCTATGGGAGTTGCTTGAAATTCAAAATAAACAATTATATATATATATATATATATATATTGGTAGATGGTGAATGAATAACTGGTAGCTGATGCATGTATAACTAGTAGCTCATGAATAGATAACCAACAGTTCATGGTAGATAACTAGAAGAATGTGAGAGAAAAAAATATATAAAAAATAACTGATGATGATTGATAAATGAATAAACTGGTACTTTATGCATT